>CANNZV010003140.1:0-71673 GCA_947561585.1 Caprella mutica | reverse complement strand
TGTTGTGGTAGACGTACAGAGGGTAAGTTACGAGTTATTGCACTGATACACATTTTCGATCAATAATTATAAATTTTATTTAACTTTTATTATAATTGGTATCCATGATTCAAGCAGGTATATCATGGATACCAAATAAAAGTTAAATGAAAGTTATTTTATAGTTTGTTAAGAGGGTTACCCTCTCACCGGCTGTTCCCTCTCCACATGAGGTATATTCTACCAGTTGTTTCCCGTCATTCTGTCTGACAGAAGAAGAAAAAGAAGCTACAGTCACAGAAAGAGCTGAGAATGACTTATGAATGTAATAAACAGTCACTGCACGATGTACTATCAAAAGAAGGTGCATCCACATGATACTAATTTCATAAATCACAGTTTACTAATTTCCCATTATTTTCAAATCTTACAAATTTGTCATCGTGTACCCAGACCAATTTTAAAATATCTACAATTAGTAATGATTATATTTGTAATTTAAATAATATATTAGTAACCTGTCAAAAAATCATACGGATACACTTCTCTTTGACTGTACCTGGGATACAATTAGAAATATACTTATTAAACTTTCATTGCTTGAGATATTTTTATTGCTATCCAAGATACCTACAAGTATCATGGATACCAATTGGAATAACAGGTTAAATTATAATCATTGTTCTTTTTTTTTAGATGATCGAAAATATGGAACTGTTCGATAACTCAGTACTTACCCTATACGTAAAATTACTACACAGGGGTGAGAAATAGACTGAGACTAATTTCTGTTTAGCACCTGTCTCTTAATTATGTCTCTGCCTGTACACTGACTATTTATTTAGAAAAGCTAAAGTCTGATAAATAATGGGTGCAGTTTAATACACTCACATTATAACTGATTGGTAATGTGTGGTGAATGGTGGGCCATCGATAAATAGTAGAGGATATTCTATTATGGTGGGCAGTGCCATCGATAATCATAGATATTAATTGATTTCACCTACTCATAGATAAAGTTATGTCTGGGCCATAGAAGAAGAATAACCCCTTTATCTTCTATGGTCCCACCTTACTTATCCCCCTCTTAATCTTCTATGGCCGGCCCACCATTACTATACAGGGTGACCCACAAAAAGAGAGTTATTCTAAATAAGTACTGTAAATTTTAAAATAAACAATTAGATGTTTTTCATGTATCCAACCAGTATAGCTTAAGATTGTATGTGTTTAACACCAAAGATTGCCATTCATTTTAATTTAATTAGCATTATTTAAAATCTACAGAAGTTAATTTGGTTATTTGAACGTTATTCTCTTAACATCTGCTTTTCTTCCTTCTGTGTTGAATTTTTTATTCAATTCCCTTTAACGGTATATACTATATACAGTGTGCCCACTAAAGATGTAACCACAGCCATTGAATATAGGTACTATGTATATAACATTAATTAATCGATTTATTATGCATATTATCATAGGATGATGAATGCTGCAGATTCAAGGCAGTGGATACATTTTTGATGGGCACACTGTGTATAGTGGATACATTTTTGATGGGCACACTGTGTATAGTGGATACATTTTTGATGGGCACACTGTATATAGTGGATACATTTTTGATGGGCACACTGTATATAGTGGATACATTTTTGATGGGCACACTGTGTATAGTGGATACATTTTTGATGGGCACACTGTGTATAGTGGATACATTTTTGATGGGCACACTGTGTAGAGTGGATACATTTTTGATGGGCACACTGTGTAGAGTGGATACATTTTTGATGGGCACACTGTGTATAGTGGATACATTTTTGATGGGCACACTGTGTATAGGGGATACATTTTTGATGGGCACACTGTGTATAGGGGATACATTTTTGATGGGCACACTGTGTATAGTGGATACCATTTTTTGTGGGTCACCCTGTATTTTAAAATCGCATAATATGAAGCATAATTATAATTCATTATTTTAAAATATATTTAAATTTTAAACTCTATCAACTTCCGAGTTATCGCACGGTTGTAATATAGAATTATACAATATTCATTAAAATAATATTACTTTTTCTTATATGACCATAATGTGGAACTGTCCAATAACTCGTAACTTACCCTGTTACAATTTCCATTTGATTTTAGAGCTATACTTTAACTTCCTAACTTAACTTTTTTTCTGAGGGTTCTTTTACCCAGAAGGCTGATCCCCCTGGGGCCAATGGTGGGAAAGAGGCAATCCCCGTGGGGGTGGACCCTAGTGGGGCCTGACTAAAATTAAATACTTTTAGTGTGCTAACTGACATTTTGATGAGTAGGTGTTATCTTTGCAGCTAAAAAATAGTACAGAGTGTTAACTATAGCTGTGATGAACTCTCTGTGTCTGATTTATAACTTATAAATAATGGTAAATAATTAACCTAATTATGATAACTATTGATAGGTATACTTATATGGTCTATATTACTAAATATTAATATATTTTTATAGTATTATTTATATATTCATATCATATTTCATAAATTTCATACTCGGTATTATCCCCATCTATCGGTACTACCCCATCTATCGGTACTACCCCATCTATCGGTACTACCCAATCTATCGGTACTACCCCATCTATCGGTACTACCCAATCTATCGGTACTACCCAATCTATCGGTACTACCCCATCTATCGGTACTACCCCATCTATCGGTACTACCCAATCTATCGGTACTACCCAATCTATCGGTACTACCCCATCTATCGGTATAATACTCCATCTATCGGTACTACCCCATCTATCGGTACTACCCCATCTATCGGTACTACCCCATCTATCGGTACTACCCCATCTATCGGTACTACCCCATCTATCGGTACTACCCCATCTATCGGTACTACCCCATCTATCGGTACTACCCCATCTATCGGTACTACCCCATCTATCGGTACTACCCCATATATCGGTATTCATTACCCATTATTTTACCCCGTCTATCGGTATTCATTAGCCATTACTTTACCCCATCTATCGGTATTCATTAGCCATTACTTTACCCCATCTATCGGTACTACCCCATCTATCGGTACTACCCCATCTATCGGTACTACCCCATCTATCGGTACTACCCCATCTATCGGTACTACCCCATCTATCGGTACTACCCCATCTATCGGTACTACCCCATATATCGGTATTCATTACCCATTATTTTACCCCGTCTATCGGTATTCATTAGCCATTACTTTACCCCATCTATCGGTATTCATTAGCCATTACTTTACCCCATCTATCGGTATTCATTACCCATTACTTTACCCCATCTATCGGTATTCATTACCCATTACTTTACCCCATCTATCGGTATTCATTACCCATTACTTTACCCCATCTATCGGTATTCATTACCCATTACTTTACCCCATCTATCGGTATTCATTAGCCATTATTTTACCCCATCTATCGGTATTCATTAGCCATTACTTTACCCCATCTATCGGTATTCATTAGCCATTACTTTACCCCATCTATCGGTATTCATTACCCATTACTTTACCCCATCTATCGGTATTCATTACCCATTACTTTACCCCATCTATCGGTATTCATTACCCATTACTTTACCCCATCTATCGGTATTCATTAGCCATTACTTTACCCCATCTATCGGTATTCATTAGCCATTACTTTACCCCATCTATCGGTATTCATTAGCCATTATTTTACCCCATCTATCGGTATTCATTAGCCATTACTTTACCCCATCTATCGGTATTCATTAGCCATTATTTTACCCCGTCTATCGGTATTCATTAGCCATTACTTTACCCCATCTATCGGTATTCATTACCCATTACTTTACCCCATCTATCGGTATTCATTAGCCATTACTTTACCCCATCTATCGGTGTTCATTACCCATTACTTTACCCCATCTATCGGTATTCATTACCCATTACTTTACCCCATCTATCGGTATTCATTACCCATTACTTTACCCCATCTACCCCATTAAATACCTCATCTTTTCACTGGTAACTTTAGTGTATTACTCTCAGTACGCTTCCTTTTCCTCCCTAATGACTTGCAATGCCTTTTATAGAGTCACAATCCCTAGACCTGATCAGTGGCAAATATTTTTGTTGAAATTATTTTATTTTGCTTCGTTTTTAATTTAAAAATATTTTTTAATAATTTATTTCACTAGGAAATAATTTTATTCGTGGATTTTATTGTAAATTTAAATATCATTCGTATTTACCGTAAGATATGTCCGACGAAAGACGATTAATTGAAGAAATTAACGTCGGATGAATTAATTATAATTATCGTCGAAGATATTTTACCACTCGTCGATCTAAAGCTAACGATTGGTGAATATAATTTTACAAGTATTTTGATCATTAATTATTTTTTTATTCATACTAATTTTTTTCCAGAAATAATTTAATGAAAACAAAAAACAACTTCAACAAAATTGAAAAATGTTAATTATTTTTACATTATTTTAACGTACATTATTTAGTGCGTTCCTACCATAGGGTTTGTTCTGAGTTATCGGTCAGTTAAATGTTTTTATATAATATAAAAATATAATAAATATTATTTAACTTTAATTTCATATTATCGAAAATGTGGAACAGTCGATAATTCAGAACTTACCCTATTAGGTTCATGAGATTTATTAAAAAAATAATGATAGTAATTTCATTGAAACAAAAAATATCGTTTGGCCATTTTTTTCTATCTTTATGTAAAATTTTTAACGCGATATATTAAATATAGTTTGGGGTTATAAAAACTATATAAAATTATAAAATAAATTGAATGCAAATTCAACCTTATTGTCAATAAAATAGGAAATATCAGAAATCTTGAATCTTCCCCATTTGACGACTACCACCAAATTTATTTTAAATTATTTTTTTCTTATGTATTTTTGTCCATAGAGTTCGAAAATTATAACCTTTTTTAGTAGAAATTAGTACTTTTTGAGATATGAGGGTTTAAAGTTATTTATTTCCTATGTATTACTGAAGGATTGAGAACTATGAAAAAACTGGTGTTTTCATTGAAATTACTCAAACATTATAGATTTTTTACATGAAACTGTAATGTAGTTTGTTGTATCCACTAGTTTGTTGTACTGCACACTCCATGCCTTTTTTTAATGACCTGGCTCATGAAAAAACAATGAAAACACGAATTGTTTCCAAGTTCTCAATCCTTCAGTAATACATAGGAAATAAATAACTTCAAACCCTCATATCTCAAAAACTATTAGTTTCTACAAAAAAACGGTTATGAGTTTCGGATTCTATGGACAAAAATACAGAAGATAAAAAGTTTAAATTAAATTTGGCGCTAGTCGTCAAATGAGAAAGATCTAAAATCTGTATTCCTGTACAATTGAATTTATTTACAAATAATTTAGTTACATATTCATATTTTGGAATAAATTTCTCAATAAAAAAATATGCTCTAATACTATGGTTGCACTACCCAGGCAACAAGGATTTATTCCTGGGATATTAAGGGAATATACCAGGCAAGGATTTATTCCTGGGATAGTAAGGGAATATCCCAGGCAAGGATTTATTCCTGGTATATTAAGGGAATATCCCAGGAATAAATCCTTCTTTACTGGGATATTCCCTTAATATCCCAGGAACCAATCTTTCTTTCCTGGGATATTTCCTTAATATCCCAGGAATCAATCTTTCTTGCCTGGGCTATAAATCCTTGTTGCCTGCAATGGTACAGGCGGAGTGTTCAGGCCTTCCCTCACTGTGTGTTTTTCCCTCATTTGTCCTAGCAAAGCAATATAGAAGTCATTAGTAAAGAGGGGGGGGGGGGGGGTGTGGAAGGATGTGCCTGAGTAAGAATTAATATTTTTAGCAGGAAGGACTGGTATATGAATAGGGTAACTTTCGAGTTATCGGTCGATTTCAAATCTTCGGTCATATAAGAAAAATCGATATAATATTTTTTTTGTAATTGGTTGAAAATGATAGATGCAGTTATCAATGGAAACAAATATAACTTAAATAATAATAACTATATATTTTTTTCTTATTTGACCGAAGATGTGAAACTGACCGATAACTCGAAATTTAGGTCAGTTTTACGTCATTGCTACATTTCCTTTAGTAATTACTATTTAAGCACGCTTCCAAGATTATATTTCTTATAGCTTCCTCTCTAATTTTAGAGCTGCGAATGGTCATGTTTTTCTCACCGTCTGTCATCGCTAATGTCTGACGGTGCCTTTATTGAACCCACCACCGTGAAGGGGCAGTGAAATCATGGGGGTTTGTGTGCTGCTTCTTAGGGTGTGGCTTAAAATGTTTTTTTTTTTAATTTGGATGAAATTTTGGTGGTGGGTGAAAATGAATTATTGAATTTATGCGATTGTGGTTTGGAATTTTAATATTAAATATTGTTATTTAATAACAAAATTGGAGACAAATTATCTATTTTCTTGTTATATAAAACATTCAAGAAGGTAAACAAAATTATATAAACGTATAACTTTTGGCTGTTTATAGTCTTTTTTTCTGTTAAACTAATTTAATATATGGTTCCCTCATGTACCACCTATACATTGAATTAGCCCAGGCAAGAAGAATTTTTGCCTGGGCTATTATGGGAATATCCCAGGCAAGAAGAATTTACTTTTAGTATATTCCCTAAATATCCCAGGAATAAATTCTTCTTGCCTGGGATATTTACGTTATTTAACTAAAAACAGGTTTAAATTCACTACAGAAAAAAACGTGTTCCCACGTGGTATATATCACCACGTGCTCACCCCGTTCTACACCCACGTGACATACATTTGTACCTTAACATCTTCATTTATAGTCTACGATAGCACTATCTCTTATCAATAGAGCCATTGTAGGGAACTGACTCTTAAAATTCTTACACAGCAAGTCAAAAAGGTTTAGATCATTCATTGAGGTGTTAAAGCAATCAGAACACATATATAAAAAAAGGTAAATAAACATACATTGATTAACGGTTTGTCTTGGTGATATCTTAGTTACGAGTTATGGGACAGTTCCACATTGTCGATCATGTAAGAAAAGAATATGTAATATAATTATTTAACTCGTTATTTTAATTGGTATCCATGATACATGTAGGTATCATGGATACCAATGAATATGAAAGTCAAATATTTTTCTTTCTTATATGATCGAAAATGTGGAACCGTCCCATAACTTAGAACTTACCCTATTTATAATAAACACGAATATCAATTGAATAGATGATTACACTTACAAATTAAGTAGAAAACATGGAACATAAATTGGATAGAAAGTATGAATAGCTCTACATTATAAATTTAAATTTAAAACAATTTTGTGTACAATTATAAATAATGCTTTTGAATCAAATTACACAATATAAATGGTGTACCATCCTCAGGCGGTAAGACCTATTAATGTCACTGCTAGTACATTGTTAGCATCGTAAACCAAGTGACAAAGACTCGAAGACAGCGATGTACAATGGGCCCGTCTAACGTAAACACCAATGAGGAAACTAACATCCTACCTATGGGAGAAGATGTGAGAGGAGTGAGAGGAGTGAGAGAAGGGAGAGATGATGTGAGGGAAGATATTAATAGGATGTTTGAAATATCATTATTTGAAACATCATCGTCCAAAGACTTTAATTAAATTTCTTTACACTTTAACTGCGGCCCTCACGAAACAACTTTTAAATTACAACTTTTTATTCTAATTTTTCATTTCCACATTAACTAATTCATTTCACTACTAAGGTACAGAAGAGTTTTTTAAGATTTAAAATCATTGAACATATTATCTACTAGCGACGATTCACATTGATTGACTTCTTAAATGCGGCGTGACCCACCGGTGGGTCACGCCGCATTTAACGTGTTGAAGGTCCCCTCCAATGTATTTTTTATTTCTCTATTCATTAGAACTAATGTTACTAGTTTAATAACTACAAACCATTTCAAATTTGATTCCATAGTTTTATCATAATATGTAATTTAAATTATTTGTGTGATTTTTAATTATTACTTTTACCTCAATTATCTATAAGATGTTTTTTTATTTTACAATTCATTCAATTAAAAATCTTATAATAGCAACTACCAGGCAAGAAGGATTATTCCTTGGATATTCCCTTAATATCCCAGGAATAATTCCTTCTTGGAAAGTATAATTGATATTCTGCTATGCCTATTTTCATTTTCTTTCATTTAAGTGGCACAGCCTATTTGATTAGCCTATATGCAAATTACAACAGTTGGGTAGAGTCACAGTCGATAGGAGCTACATCTGGTGGCGAAAACTAACAAGACAAAAGGTGTGAAGAGCTACTCTGATTACAAAAGACTTAAGAGGAGTTGACCCATGACTGTCGGTGTGAAGAAACGATTAGATTCTGTAGATAGAGACACTGTAGATAGAAGCACTGTAGACACTGTAGATAGAGGCACTGTAGATAGAGGCACTGTAGACACTGTAGATAGAGGCACTGTAGACACTGTAGATAGAGGCCTGTAGACACTGTAGATAGAGGCCTGTAGACACTGTAGATAGAGGCCTGTAGACACTGTAGATAGAGGCCTGTAGACACTGTAGATAGAGGCCTGTAGACACTGTAGATAGAGACCTGTAGACACTGTAGATAGAGGCCTGTAGACACTGTAGATAGAGGCCTGTAGACACTGTAGATAGAGGCCTGTAGACACTGTAGATAGAGGCCTGTAGACACTGTAGATAGAGGCCTGTAGACACTGTAGATAGAGGCCTGTAGACACTGTAGATAGAGGCCTGTAGACACTGTAGATAGAGGCCTGTAGACACTGTAGATAGAGGCCTGTAGACACTGTAGATAGAGGCCTGTAGACACTGTAGATAGAGGCCTGTAGACACTGTAGATAGAGGCCTGTAGACACTGTAGATAGAGGCCTGTAGACACTGTAGATAGAGGCCTGTAGACACTGTAGATAGAGGCCTGTAGACACTGTAGATAGAGGCCTGTAGACACTGTAGATAGAGGCCTGTAGACACTGTAGATAGAGGCCTGTAGACACTGTAGATAGAGGCCTGTAGACACTGTAGATAGAGGCCTGTAGACACTGTAGATAGAGGCCTGTAGACACTGTAGATAGAGGCCTGTAGACACTGTAGATAGAGGCCTGTAGACACTGTAGATAGAGGCCTGTAGACACTGTAGATAGAGGCCTGTAGACACTGTAGATAGAGGCCTGTAGACACTGTAGATAGAGGCCTGTAGACACTGTAGATAGAGGCCTGTAGACACTGTAGATAGAGGCCTGTAGACACTGTAGATAGAGGCCTGTAGACACTGTAGATAGAGGCCTGTAGACACTGTAGATAGAGGCCTGTAGGCACTGTAGATAGAGGCCTGTAGACACTGTAGATAGAGGCCTGTAGACACTGTAGATAGAGGCCTGTAGACACTGTAGATAGAGGCCTGTAGACACTGTAGATAGAGGCCTGTAGACACTGTAGATAGAGGCCTGTAGACACTGTAGATAGAGGCCTGTAGACACTGTAGATAGAGGCCTGTAGATACTGTAGATAGAAGAATCCTTTAGATAAATAACCATATAATAAGTTAGTAAGTATTCAATAAGACATAATAGCTATCAATGACCACATCTAGAGGTACCTTTACCTCTTTGTAAGTCGATACAAAGGCCAATATGTGGGCAGGTTCACCTTCCCCTTTCACGCGTTAGAGGAGTACAAAGACTGTTTGTCCGGTGATGAGGAAATGCACGATTAGCACCACAGTTGTTTTGTTCACACCTCAGTAGATGCGCCCTTGTCAAGAAAATGATAAACCACCGCGAACATTGAGACTGGTGCTAACTATCATGTCAATTAGTTTGTTAATTTAAGATGTGCTAATGTATTCTAATTTTAATCGATATTTTAAATCTCATTTGTATCGGTCGATCATATTTTGATCGACCAT
The DNA here is from genome assembly GCA_947561585.1 of Caprella mutica. Taxonomy (NCBI): domain Eukaryota; kingdom Metazoa; phylum Arthropoda; class Malacostraca; order Amphipoda; family Caprellidae; genus Caprella; species Caprella mutica. The sequence goes on along the minus strand of CANNZV010003140.1, from coordinate 61,712 downwards.
ATCATATATTTGATCATATAAAAAATATGATATCATTGTAATTTAACACGTTATGTTATTTAGTATCCATGATACCCGCGGGTATCATGGATACCGATTAAAATAACAAGTTAAAATTTAACTTATTTCAAGTGGTATCTATGATACCCGCTAGTATCGACTATCGAGGATACCAATTAAACTAGATGACGGGTTCTCGTAGAGCCCATAGCTTCACCGCCACTTATAAATGACCTTGACCTTTTACCCGTTCCCTCCAAATATATATATAACCAAATGGTTACTGGACATTGACCAATCGTCCCACTAAATTTAAGGCAATTTGATTACTTAAAACTTTTGTAAACAAGATTTCGATTTTGAGAAATCCATAATAATTTTCAAGCATATAGGTACTGTATATATTTTATTAGATTATACAAGATATATTATTATGTTACTAGTTTAGAACTAGAGATCATTATTTTGTATATTCAATTTGAGAGCTTTTATACATTCTTCATTTTAACTAATAAAAATACATTATCTGTACCTACACATTAAAAATAATATAATTTATTCATTTTAATGGGGCAGCAAGATTATATAATTATGTTCAATAATGACACTTTTATAAATTGTTGCTTGTAATTAGTTATAAACTTGTGGTAAAAATTCACTAGTCTTAAATGCAACAAGTAAAAATGCATATAATTCTATGCATGTAACTCTGAATCTCACCGCATCCGCAGGATTGGCGCTGCGGTCTGTCTGTTTGTTTACATCATTTCAGCTGTCTATAAAAGAAGTTTTAAACAATAACTGCAATTTAGCCTAAATGTACATCAATGACTAATATTTAGTATTAATATGAAAGAAAAAAAGGAAACCCTTTTCAAATTAATTTATTTTACAAATTATTAAAGGAAAGTTTTCTCTCACTTTTGCTGCATGTTAATCTGGTAAAGTTACGACTAAAATTTTAACATCCTGCAACTAGTTTAGAAAAAAAGAAAATATTAAAAAAGGATCTTGCGCGAGAACGAAAAATACAAGAAAAGAAACTTCATAAAAGGTAGGTATGAATAATTGTATATGGAAATTCAATATTTCATCATATTTTATGTAACAAGTAAGAGACAATGAAAAAATTAATTATCATTTAATAGTTGGTATTTGAGATCAGTTCGCCGTTAATTTTTTATTTCATTTTCGAAACCCTCAAAATACTGCTTGCAAAAGAACAAAGAATTACAGTATAAATTAACTAATAATTTATACAGCAAACAATTGCAGTAGACCAAAGGTACGTTTCAGGCTAGCAATTGGTACTATAATAAAACTCATATTAGTAGTTTTGTATTACAGAACTATAGACCAACACCGTTTTCTCTAAAGTGACTGTGATAATCCGATAACTCTGTTTGTTTGTTTGTTTACCAAGAAGTTGAGGTGATTAAAATTTAAATTTTGAGCGGGAAAATATTTAGAAACAATATATATATTAACTTTGTTTGGAATATGATTAATATAACATTTTTTCGATTACATCATCATTTCAAAAATTAGCATAGTTATCCCTGATATCTAGTTTTCTGCAATACTAAACATTAATTTTTTTCAGCATAGACTCAACCATGAACAAAATGATAATACTTACTGATGCCCTCCCCCATACCTATCTCCAAATATTAATAATAGATCAAAAATGTCCAGAGATATTTATGTCGAACATAGTAGTGAATTAATTAATTCAAATGGGGTATTACAAAATGAATTACTAATAATTTTTCTATACCTAATAATTCATTTATGAAAAGATATACTTGCGCTATGGTTTACACTTTACAGTCTCCTTAATATAATGATAGGTACCACTGAGAAATTAGAATTAATGGAAATTGATAAATAGTCAGTTGTACCGCTAGATGGCGTTGGCACAGGCGATTACGGGCGGAGCTCGATTTCTCACTACTAGGTGATGTAGTTGTATTTATATTTCTTTAAATTAATCAGAGCAATATTAATCTTGATGATGGAATGGTGTTCCAAAATTTCTAATTTCACATTTTATTCAAGGTAGGTAGTAGGGTAATCGTGCAGTTCCCGGACACTAAATACATGCCTCACTGTTTTGTATTATTCTCTGAAGTTAACACGCTTAGACATTTTTTGAAGGTATAAAGAGACTATAAAAATGTTAAATTATTTGAATATGAAAGAGGCACATGTGTGCGATCACTAATTTTTCCATAAATAGTAAATGAAATTAATGGACTAAAAACCCCATTTTATTGAGTTCTCGGACACATAAACTATTTATTTAGGGATCACGGACAGTGGAGACATAACCTATACAGATAACCGGACACTTGTGTAATATCTGTTTTGATTAATCGGACAATGATTCCACCTATACTAAACTGTAATGAAAAGACAGAACTGCTGTATTTAATTTGAATTCAGTAGAACTCCTCTATAGTGAACTTAAACTAGTTTACTCGCCTATAGAGGATATGAGAGACGAATAGAAAATTGCCCTTTTCATCGCAGATTATACAAAATATTTCCTTTCTTATAGAAATAAATTGATTATACACGGTTTTTTCATTTCTCAGAACTCTAAAAATCAGGATGGTTCACTACACATGACTTCATTATAGGGGTGTTGCACTGGTAGAGCAGCATTTTCATAAAATATAACTAATTTACTATATAGAGATTCATAAAAAACTTATAGTCATATGTGGCAGATTAAACTAAAATGATCACTATACAGGATTCTACTATTCAGGATGCGGTTCACTATAGAGGACTCCTAATTTACTGTATATATATATATCCAACGTTATAATTAATTACATTTTTGAAAGTTAAATTGAAACAACATTATTGGTTTCATTGGTTTATTACAATAAAATAAATCTAGAAAAGAAATTAATATATTGATGATACATAACTTATCTATCTCTTTTTATTAGAAAACTCATGAAACTCATATCTATACCAAGATAACTTCATTAAATATCCTGGATAACAACATATCTATAGTTAAATCATAATCTAAATCACCATTAAATGGTTAATCAGTAATTTTACGCTTTTTCTGCGACAGTTTGGTTTGTTTTATCACACATTTTACATATTAAATTGAAGTTTTGAATCTCCTCTTCTGTCAATATTTCCACATCGCCAGTTAAACAGCTTCTGTGGAACCAACGAGCGCATTTATTGCATCCAATCCATTTCCTACCTTCATGCCAGTCCTCATCACCTAAACATCCTTGGCATGTGTTTTCGTAAGACTCCATGTCTATCTCCTCATCAGTTGAAGCAAGGTTTAGGTATCTACTGATAAACAAGAAGATTTCATTTTTCGTTTTCTGCTAGCTTTTTTCACTTTCTCTTGTTTCTTTTTCTCCCTCTCTACTTTCCGTTTCTGTTTGTCTTTCGTTTCTTGCTCCTTCTTTTCTTGTTTGACTTTCATTAAGGTATAATACTCCTTCCCAGAAATAGCAGCTGGCACTTTAGCTTTGAATGAAATCATTGGAATCAACATTATTGGACGATAATTGTGAAGACAAAGTTGCAGAAGGTTTAATTACAGGAGAAACGAATGGTTTAGAAGTCCAATTCTTACCAGTAAAACCAAAAGATTTACTTCTTGGTTTTGTTTGTACGAATCCAGCAACTGGAGTAGCAAATAAAGGTCCAAATTTTTGCTTACTAGGTCCAGCAACTGACAATACAGATGATTTTTCAGATATTAAAGAACGGGATGATCTGACGAAATGTGTGAAAACATTGGACTTGGCAGAATAATAAGAAACAGACAATGTGATAGCAGTCGATGTAGCAGTTGATAGGGAAATAGAGGATATGGCAGTCACTGGCGAAACAAATAGATTTTTAATTCTAGATGAATCAGATGATCGATTATCTAATAGTTGTGTAGAAGATTTATTACCTACAGTCAAAGAAGAGCAAGGTATGTTCAACGGTAAATCATCTAAACATTGGGATACTTCAAAAACAGAAGAAACTGGTACGGAAATAACCGGAGGACCTGATGACATTTCATAAGATCTGGACACAACAACTGTTTTAATTAAAGTATCACACACTTTCGGGACATTTACATTTGGTGAATCATTTTCGGTTAGTATGGAGTCGCATGCATCTTCATGCCCATGATTAGTTGCAGAAGATGAATCGGAATCATACAATAAATCAATATTTGTACGTTCCTCTTCAACCAAACTTCTATTCTGGTATTGGACAGTTTCAGTCAGGGAATTTTCTACCTCTCTGCTAACTTCACTACTGTTGAATAAGTCTTTTACGGATTTCTATATCCGCTAAAGTTTTCCGAAGTATATCCGCCAAAGTTTTGTTTCATCTACTAAATCATAACCCTCTTCGTCACGCTTCTCAAACAGCTCTTTCTCCTCTTGTGAAATAATATTTTCAATCTTTATCAAACATCGTCCAATTCCAAGTTTCTCTTTCTGATGCAAGTATTCTTTATTATTTTCCCGGTTCCATTTGCTAACACTTTCTTTGTCAATTAATTTTCTGTAACCCACACTATTAGGATTGAATGGAAGCAAGCCAGTGTTCTTAAAACCTGCAACAGCATTGCTTTTCATAGTTGAAGATTTCCAGGCTTTGTCGAACACAGGAAAAAAAGGATTTTTTGTCATTAGAACGCGATGCAGTTCCTTGAATTCATCAATGCTCTTGTTCCAACACTTTTTTAGGGGGCCGAAAACAGCGACATCTAATGGTTGAAGAATATGGCTACTATGTGGTGGAAAACAGTACAAGATTATTCCGTGGTCACGACAAAATTCAGATACAGTCAAATTGATGTGGGTGCTATGACCAACCATAAACACCACAATTGGAAAAGTAACATCATTCCGAATAGATGGATAAAATAGCCTAGAAATCCATGTGAAGAAGTTAGTCGCTGTCATCCATCCATTCGGGCTATAGCCAACATCAAAATCCGACTCATCAACACCACTGAAATTATAACTTGGTTGCCTTTTTCCCGGGAAGATAACAAATGGATTAGAGAAGGTACCTGCTCCTGACACACAAGAGAGAACTGTAATTTGCTCTTTTGTCTCAGGTGTTATTCTATACACATTTTTTCTTTCTTTTTCATTAATAACTTTCATCTTCCCCTTTGTGCCTTGCAAGGGAAATCCACTTTCATCTAAATTGAAGACTCGATTGGCATTATTTACAGTGAAAAATTCATCAGCTTTTAGGTTATGCTCCTCTTCAAGAAATTTCTCTAAATTCTTGAACCATTCACGAATACAATCTTCCGATAACATTGCCCTCTGGGATCCTAAATTTTCTGGAGTTCGTGCAGAAAACGTAGGGTGTCTTTATATAAATCCATAGACCCAACACAAACTAGGTTTATTGTTGATGAATTTTTTTTGAGGAGGGATTACATAACCATTTTTTTCGGCCTCATCTAATATCTCTTTAACAATCAACGGAATTCTGTTTCTCACAATACCATTTCCAATATCAGCCATACTAGTCATCCACTTTAGCAATCGGGACTCTAGTTCATCTGAGAGGTACGTCGATGGCCCAGGTTTGAGTGCTGAGAGGGACGTTTTCTCATTAATTTTGTCACTGAGAGTAGACCTTTGAATATTGTACTTATCATAAGCCCCACGATAAGACTTCCCATCTTTTATTTCGGCAATGACTTTCAATTGACATTTTTGAGTGTACTGCTTCGCATTTGATTTTTTAGGCATGCCTGCAATAAAGGAAAATACTTTATAAGAAATAAATGAAAGTGTCCGGATATATATTTATATAAAATGTTTCCGGACACTCGTGTCCGAGAACTATAATTTAATAGTATTTCATATACAGATCTCGGACATTCATTAAAATTGTGAAGCAATTATCGTTATTATTTCTCTTTTGATTATTTACATCGTTATTACGATGCAGTTCAATATGAGGAGTACCTAGTTACAAATTTGAATTAGAACATCGAAAAAATCAATTTTTATCAAAGACAAAAATAACACTCGCAAAATTTATAATGATCTGTTTTAAAGAAAAAAGTTTTATAAGTTAATTTTTATTGTGTAATAGGGATTTACTTACTTTTATATTCAGTTACATAGAACCAGAAAATCTTCAACCTTTCAGTGCGTACACTCGCGACATTTCTAAGTTTCCAAATGGTTATCATTTTCACAAAGAATGAAAAGTGTCCGACAACTCTTTATGTCCGGGAACTGCACGATTACCCTAAAAAGTTACACTGGAGCTTTGCATCATAGTTAACTTCACAGGGCCAAAAGGTGTAAAGTTTAATAGTAACTTTTTATTAGTACAAATATATTGACTAATTCCTCTATACAATAATAACATTCAATACATTAAAAGCCTTTTTTTATTTTACGAGTCAAATTACTATCCTCTCACATGACTCTCTGCCTAACATTCAAATTAACATCTATTTTATTCACGGCTGATTTTTCACCCAAAAAATTTCGCTGGGAATTTTGGGGAGAAATTTGTCACTTATTACCCCCTGGTATAATAGGTGAGTGCCATTACTTTGTTATGATTTCATTAGGTATTTTCGAATGGATATCTTTCTGTATTTCCAATGGTAAATCAGCTGATGTTATTTATTATGTTTGGCACCCACTACCCAGTCGCGACTCGCCTGCATGTTTTATGATGTTTAGGATCATGATGTAGAAATGAAATATACTAGCTAGGTTGTATTAAATATCTTATTTATGAAATTATTAATTGTATCTAGCCTCTAATAATGCAAGCAGGTTTTAATAATTTTTTTATTTATTAGTTAGTTAGTTATCTCTTAGTCTGTTATGAGTCCATGTTTCTAAGTATTTTTTTACCAGTCTGCAGAATATGGGGCATTTTTAACATTTTCTGTGCGAACAATCCTTAATTTCCTCCTATATTTACATGTATTTTACTGAGAACAGAAGCCGAAATAGAGGATTTCTTGGAGAACAGTTTCCCAGTTCCTGCAGTCTGATAATTTTAAGCATGGATAATTGACAAGAACTCAAGTAAGCTGTCAGGACAGGACTCAAGCCAGACTGCAGGATCTGGTAAAGTGTTCTCCAAGAAATCTTCTATTTTGCTCTCTGTTCTCAGTAAAATACATGTAAACATAGAAGGAAATTCAAGATTGTTTGCACAGAAAATGTTAAAAATGTCCCATAGACCCAGTCTGCAGAATATGGAACATTTTTCCAAGACTCTCTGCGGGAGTTTTTGATTGAATTTTAGAAATTGGAGATCTCTGCGGGAGATATTGAATTAATTCCTATGTTACCATTAATTTAGCTGCGGGAGATTTTGAATTAATTCCTATGTTACCATTAATTTAGCTGCGGGAGATTCTGAATGAGTCAGAATGACTGAATCTGCTGCTGAGAGTCAGAGAATAACTCTCTCTCAAATTAAAATGGTGGATTTTTTCAGATTTTCAAAAAGTCAGTGGAATTTTGTGCACCAAATACAGACTGGGTCCCATACTCTGCAGACTGGGACTCAGCCAGTCTGGAAAGAAAGTCTCCTCAGACCCCAGTCTGCAGAATGTGTCTCTTCTCCCGCAGAGATTTTAATTTGAGAGAGAGCTACTCTCTGACTCTCAGCAGCAGATTCAGAATCTCCCGCAGCTAAATTAATGTTAACATAAGAATTAATTCAAAATCTCCCGCATCTAAATTAATGGTAATATAGGAATTAATTCAAGATCTCCCGCAGAGATCTCCAATTTCTAAGAAACTGGTGAAGTGATCTTGTTCTCCAAGAAATTCTCTATTTTGGATTCTGTTAAACTGTTCACAGTAAAATACATGTAAATATAGGAGGAAATTAAGAATTGTTCACACAGAAAGTGTTAAAAATGGCCCATTTCCTGCAGAATGGATTATAATAACATGTAAATACAGGAATCAATTAGAAAATTGTCTCAAAGATCTTGGAAAGATATTTTTTCCCTCAAGAAATATCTCCAAAAAATTTCGGTGTCGGGCGACTGTGCGACATGGATGCACTTTGCACTTTCCAGACTGGCACCAGTACACTCCAGTTTGTATTTGGTGCACTGAACTCCTGACTTATTTCAAAAATCTGAGAAATAGCTGCCAACATTTTTCGAGTTTCCCCTCCAAAAATTAATGGTAATATAGGAATTAATAGCTAAATATCCTCCGAGGCTCCGACATTGTAGGAATATTTTTATAGAGAAATTGAATATCTGCCGACATATCATTGGAATTTACCACCAAATACAATCTGGCCAGTCTGCAGAATGTGTCTCTTCTCCCGAGAGATTTTAATTTGAGAGACAGTTACTCTCTGACTCTCGGTAGCAGATTCTTAATCTCCCACAGCTAAATTAATGGTAACATAGGAATTAATTCAAAATCTCCCGCAGAGATCTCCGATTTCTAAGAATTCAATCAAAAACTCCTGCAGAGTCTTGGAAAAATGTTCCATATTCTGCAGACTGGCAATCTGGAGTACAGTGACTACACTGTGACTTTTCTGCCATTATAGTACCATACTTTTAAATATTGATTATGGTTAATTTCTTTACTAATCTGGAATCTGGATTATTAATTTCTTTAGTTCTATTCCAGTTTGAAAAATAGAGCAGGATTTTTTAATTAATCCTGCACCCAAGTCCTATTTAATTCCCCATGTTATTTGCTGTGTCCAAATCCCAATTTCTGTAAAAAATCCTGAGTCTTGAGGAGACATCCTTTTCAGACTAGATTTAATTTAGTATTTAGTAGCACGATCATACGATCTATAGCTGTCAACTTAAATTAAATTTTTTGGTATAAATGTTTTTTTTCTTCAAAAATATACCTAATTCATTTTCTTCATGAATACACAAAGTCACCAACTATAACTTCCCTTTGTTTTTAACATGTGCCTTTTTTCACAGAAATCTATCAACATGGCCGAGCCATCAGGGTCAAATTTGTCTCTACGGCAACGTTTTGACAAATGGCTCATGAGAGATTTCCAGCACTTCTACCGCCCTTACACCAAGGACTTCAAAGCTCCTGACTGGAGGCAGTACAAAGTGGCTGACAGCAAACATATGGTGCAACTGGAGAAGGCTTTGGCTTTCCATGGATTGAGAGACCCTTGGCTGAGGTGAGAGGACACAAATATTAGCAGCAGGGATCTTCAAACTTTTTATCTCGTCAACACCCTCATAAGATATTTCTCCTTTGTCGACCAAAAAGAATGTTCAATTGTTGCTTCTTAGCAGTAATCAACCCCCTTTCAACCCTTCTGTGTATATTTTAATTTTTCCCAAAAAAAAAACAAGTTTCAATTAAAATCAAGAAGATAAATAATATTTTTGACCCCTAAGATGCAACTGAATGAAATTGTATTGGGGGTCAACACTAATAGACATGTCAACACTCATTGTGTTGACATGTCAAAATAACCTTGGAGGTCACAATTCAATAAAAGTGACTTATGAATACCTTGAACTTAGAGGGGCAGTAACTTTATAAAAAAATATCATTTTTTGTAATGAAAATGTTAGTAATTAGTTGTATACACTCGAGATGTTATTCGTCTTATATATAACTAAGACCAGTAAAAAATTAATGAATAATTTGCAAATTTGGTTTTAAGTCCAGCGTTTACCACAAGGGGCGCTGCAAATTATTGTTCACAATCCTGATCAGCCGTTATCAATTATTCGACATCAAGAAGTATAAAACTATAATAACTAGATAGTTTGGTAGCTAGGAAGAGTTGTAGTTTAATGATTGTGTGCATCATTGTTTTGCTCAATCTTCTGATAACAATTGACAATTGTTGTTCCAGATTTAGTCAGTAGCTAGGTGGTGCTGAATTTACAAATTAATTAGTATAATTTTTTCAAATAGGGATTTATAAATTAAAAACATTATATTCTATTATTAACATCGATTTATCAACACAAGAGAAAAAGTTTGTCCCAAGGTTTACCATCCCTTTAAGATCATTTTAGCCAGTTTCATTCTGAATAAAATTACTTGGTACTAGAACTTAGAAGTACTGAAAGTGAACAAAAGGTTAAATAAGTATATTACCATCCTTTATGCAACTTATACCAAATGCTTCAATATTCTAGTTTCATTTACTGTATCTTACAGCCTTTAATTATTGGATTAGAAATTTTTTAAATTTACTTCCATTATTCAAAACCTATCATGTGAAATATTTCACACCTATTTGTTATATAGGTAGGTAAGTTTAAGTCTCACAGAAGGTTGTTGGAAAATTTAGATCACCAAAAAGAATTTATTTGTTTTTTATCTTGCTTTGTGGAAATTATCTTATAATTGTTCTTTGCATATTGATTGTAGTCAAAGAAAAGTAGATCCATACTGAATTTTTTTGAGTTTACTAATTTCTCATTTTCAAAAATATGCTTTACTATTGGTCTGGGTACACAACGACAATAGTGTAAAATTTGAAAATGGTAAACTGATTTGAAAAGTAACAAAAAGTGGAGGCTGACTCTCTTCTCTGATGTAGCTACTCTTTTGTATCTTTTCATACTGCGACCAGTGAGGTACCAAACCCTTCATTGCAACTTCTCTTTCAGAAACGAAGTGTGGCGCTACACGAGAGTAAAGAACAACAGCACATTGTACCACACAGTCATGACTCTAACCAGGGGGTGGAAGACTGGAGTAGCTGCGGGACTATTCTGCTACTTCATCAAATGTCAGTTCTTCCCTGAAGAGCACCACCATGGTGAAGAACACCATTAGTGAAGGGTATCTTCTTCTCCATGGTGAAGGAAGAACAACATTACATCACCATGGTGAAGGCATCATCAGTGAAGGGAGAAAATAAAACAACTAACAGATAAAACATTATATATATATATAAAAATTAATGATACATTTCAGTACAACACACTATTGGATTTTATTCACTAATTACACTTTTCTAGTAGTGACAGTACACATTTATTTATCTAAATCATGTTCACGAACTTGTAAATAAACATAGTTTATATGAATTATTTTCTACTATCCACATAAAAATAGCTATAAGAGAGCAAAAAATAAATAACGTTCATCATCAGTCGTCTATGTTACCTAATTTAAAGAAAAACCTGACAATCTCAGTACTAGGAAAGTGGGCATTATTATAAGTCATTAACCAAAACTTCTTCATTGCTTACCATACCCACAATCAGAGTACGGAGAGTGTCCTGAATTTGAGTGGTTGCCCTAAGTTACACTCCAATAATACAAGAAACTAGAGTTAATACTATGGAACAAAAAATAAATTCCTAGGTATCAAAACCCTCGTGAGAGCAAGTTCCGAGTTATTGTACTGTATGTATTCGTTCATATGAGAAAAAATATATATTATAATTTGACTACTTTAAATAACTCCAATTTTGATTGAACTATTTTCTTATATGAACGAAAATGTGCAACTGTGCGATAACTCTGAATTTACCCTGTGTTTGAATAAAGTTGATAATATATAGCAGTGGTTCTTAAAGCGAGGTGACCGGCGGTGCCCTTTTGGGGCTTGAATTGTTTGAATTGCTATTTTGATGTTAATTAAAGTTTGGTTCTTGCTGTTAATATCTTGCAGAATATACACTGAGAATATTTACTATAATCATAGTAAACAATTATATTATAATTATAGCTTTTAAATCTATTTCAACGCTCAGGGGGTGCCTGAGAAAAGCAAGGGGTGTGCGAGAAAAATACTTGTAAGAACCACTGATTTAAATGGAAATATAAAAATATAAAGGGTGTTCAGTAACTGAGTTTTCACATTTATTACCTAATGCATAACTTTAAATGGGTATTTTTCTCCGTTGACAAAAACCACAGTTCTTGTGACATCATGATTGCTGACCACTTTGTATCTGTCCTACAGTAATTAAATACTTAAAGCCTATACGAATAAATAACAAGAAAATATATATGTACAAGCATTAGGTGATGCTCTTCACGCCCTCTGGATCTGCACTTGGAATTTACAGGCTGGTAGGGAGGTTACCTCTGACGTCACTACGGACTTGAGACCAAAGTTTGCGAGAGCTCCTCTTACAACACCGCATGGAAACGCTAAGTACTGAAATAGGGAAAGAATATGTTGAAAAAGTAAATACTTGGTTGAAATGCGAAGTACTTGAACAGAGAAAGGGGTTAAATATTCCTACTTTGCGGAAAATGTAAATACTGGAATAGAGAAATAGGTGAATACTGCAACAGAAAAATAACGAAATACTAAGTAGAAAAGTCAAATTCTTTGTTGAAGAGTTGTACCTAACTAAGTGGAATGTGGATAGGGAGAGTGGTCACAAGTTCCAAGTTATCAGACGGTTTCACATTTATGATCAGAAAGAAAGAATGTATAATAATTAGGTATGGATATAAATTAATATATAGCTAATGTCAATAATAATTATATGACATGATCAAAACTATGGAACTGACCAATAACTCTGGGATTACCGAAATGGTATACATCAACAATTCAAACAGAGAAAACAATAATTTTAATTTAGCTATGCACTTTTGTGAATAGTGTATCTACGCATTAGTGATCTATATGAAATTTAGATCATTTGACAATAGATCAGACAATTTAGCAAATCAAACTTAACTCTTTCTTTTGATGATATTTAGTCACTTAAAAATAGAGTTTGAGAACCTGAATGATAACAATTTAACGCCTAGATGTTTTTATGAACAATTTATCAGTATAATTAGAAATAATTTCCATTTTCTCTCACCTTGGGAGCTTGTTCCAAATATTGTTTTCCTTTAGCCATAGACACAAAAGATCTGAATCTGTTGTCATGAAGCACGTAAAAGCCCTGGTGGTTTGTTCTCAGATTGTCCACTTCTTTCTTGAACACGGCACTCCAAATTACTTTACACACGTATTTCAGCAAGTCAAGCTCATCTGCAAACCGTAAAGATTCTCGACTCACACTGAAAAAGTTAATCAGTATTAGATCATCAAATAAATGATGGAATTTAAAAAATTTATTATATTTTTAATTTTGAAAGTTTGGAATTTGAAAAATTAATTAACTCTTCCATTGAAATTATATCATGTTGATAATTATTTTTGTGGTAATCAAAGTTCACGAATTTAATATTTAATCTATAAGTTGATAAAAAGTTAAAAGATATTACACTTTTAACAGGAAGTCTAAGAAAGAGCTTCCATTGACATGGTACATGAAAAGATCCCTTCTATCAAAAATGGAACATCTTTTTGTAACTTGCTACCAACTGTTTTGTATGATACTAATTTTTAACAAATAGATAAAAATGAAGTGTAAGAAAAAAGATTCTTACATTTCTGCAAGTCTGTAGCCTGTAGAGTATCCCATCAGCTCTAATTTTGAAGTGGCCTTATCCTGTTTGAAAAACATTCATCAGATAAATTGGAATATGGGTATCACAATAATTCAGCAGCAATCATGATTATAAACAGTTGCTATTAATTGTGATACAATATTAATTTAGCATTCAATTTTTCACATAGGTCATGTTCAGAGTTATCGGATGATAACATAATTTTGATAATGCAAGAAAAAGTAGATACATAATAAATATTATGATTTTATTACAGATTTTTCTTATATGATCATAAATGTGGAAGAGTCCAATAACTCAGAATTTACCCTAGCTATTTATTAAAATAATTAGATTAATATAAAATAACTAACTATTTAATAAACAAACCTCATCACTCTTCTCAGATTCCACTTCTTTGTTGTACAGCAAATTTACAGCCTCTGTGTGTAAGAAGTCGAACAAAACGTCTTCTGCTAACCGTGTCATTTTAAAGTATGAAATTAATATAGTTCAACTGCTAATAAAAAGTGGAATTAGATAACATACAAAAACTTATTAATTCTTCAAGGAAGTATTTTAAAATATTAATGAGCATTAATTTGCATGAACAATTAAATTCAGACTGCAGGAACTGGTGAAGTGTTCTCCAAGAAATCCACTAGGTAGGCCTATTTTGACTTTTTTCTAAGTAAAATATGGGAGGAAATTAATGACTGCTCGCACATATGTTGAAAAACTTCAAAAGTCCCACATTTTGCATATTGTATAATTATTATTTTTCTAAAATCAGAAAATCATAGTGAAAACAGAACCAACTCTGCAGAATAGTTGACATTTTTAACATTTTCTGTGCGAACAGTCCTCATTTCTTTCTATCTATATTTACTGAGAACAGAAGCTAAAATAGGGTCACGACTCACGCAGGTAAATTGCGGCCCTTTAACTTTTAATTGCGGCCCTCTCAAGAAAGTCACTAAAACATTTTGAAACTAAATAACATTAAAATTTTGTATACCTAACTACCAAATGAAGCACAGTGCATGCCCAGTCTGCAGAACATGGGCCATTTTTAACATTTTCTGTGCAAACAATCCTTAATTTTCTTCTATGTTTACATGTATTTTACTGAGAACAGAAGCCAAAATAGAGGATTTCTTGGAGAACAGTTTACCAGTTCATGCAGTGTGGAACAGAACATCCAACTCTCCATTTAAATTTACAATTTAGCCCCCAGTATTACAGAAATAAATGGAAGCTATTATAAAAATAGAAGATTATAGTTACCTTTACCTAAATTCAAATAAAAAATAATTGTTTGCATGGGATTTAAATTCTGCAGACTGGGATTAAAAAAAATTGTAGGTAATTTTACCTACACTGCCTATTTTTATTCATAGTTTTATGTCTACCTAGTCCTATTCAATTCCATGGCCCATCTAATTTATCTTGGTGAATAAATGGAGGCATTTAAATCGTCGATAGGATCTTTATTAAGTTATTTATTTAGAAAATTAGCATAAGATGATAAGCTTACTGAATATAGTGGGTAACTCCCCCAACATCCAGATTTTGTAAGTATTATTAAATAAAGTATTACCTATTTAGAAATTAATTATCCAACAATGAATATCTTCCAATAGTACTTAAAAAAAACACTTAACATGAATTATTTAGAAAGTAGAGCTGTTTGAGTTTTGCCAGTGCAACCTTATTCTTCAAGCTGATTAATCACTTAATTAATTCAGTTACCGATCAAATTTGCTTAGGTTTTCTATGTTAGCTTGAAATAGAAAACTAAACTTTTGAAGAGAGACTGAAATAAACAATTAAAATATATTAATATGTTGAAAACTGATTTATGTATATGATTAATTAATTATACCTAATGTAGTAAATTTTAAAGCTAACTTGGAGCAGGGTCCGTTATCTTTACTCAGTTAAATCTATACTAATAATTTCCTTAGTGTGTTTATTTATTTATTTGGTGTCCGCTTTTCACTCTGGGTATTGAACATGAAGAATGTAACTATGATACGCACAGGAATATATTGACTTGATATGTATAGATTGAATTCCCCTGTTTTTATTCAATTTTTAAATGTATTTTATCGATAAAATAAATTAGACTATGCAGAAAATTTAATTTTAAAGGTCCTCTCCAGGCTCCGGTGAAAAATTGAGTTTATTGCATAATATTATAGAACTAAGGTCTATGATCATTATTCCGCAAACCGCATACAATTTGGTTCAGTAAATATTTTATTATTTGCTTTTAAAGTTTTTTAATACTCTATGAGCAACAATCGAGCGAATCTCCAATCTGACGCTGAGAAAAAAGATTGTACACTCTTTGTTTTGATTGTAAATTTAGATTTTTAAACAAACAATGCGTTGTTGGCCTTCTTTTAAGATAATAATTGTTTCTAAAAGTATATAAACGTTTCTATAATAAGTTTATCCAAATGTAAACCTTTAAACAAATAATAAATAGATTTATTAAACCAAATACCTAGTTGACAATCAAAACAAATGGTGTACATTATTCTTCTTCAGACTGAAAATTAGAAAGTCGGAAGTAAAGTAGGTTTTGTAGAGTTTGGAATATAAAAATCTTTAAAAGTATATAAAATTAAAAATATTCAATCAAATTTTATGGGGTTTGCAGTAAAATGATAAGAAACATTAGCCTCGTTGATTTAAGCACTAAAAAAATTTGCTTGGAGAGGACCTTTAATTCAATTCATTAAAAATAACCTAATAACGGATAATAAATCGGTACTGATGATGACCCGTTATTTTTAACGGGAAAGTACACTAGTTATTAATATTTGACCAATAATTGGAATTAGAATATATTGTTGGAATCATAGATACCACTTTTTTTTTTTCATTTTTATACCACTCGTTCTTCACAACTTCAAAATGGATTACGTTTTTTCATCAATTCTTTCAATTAATAAAATATCCAAAATTAATGTATAATCATTAATATTATCATTTATTAGGTTTGTATATTTATAAAATACTAAAGAAAATATTTTTTGAAACTAAAATAATGTTTTCTGGTCCGTTATCTTTACTTGATTAATTTCTGGTCCGTTAACTTTACTTGGTCCGCTAACTTGGTATACCTACATAAAATTAGTAGAGATTGGGTAGGGTAAGAGTAAAAATGTATATACCTTTCTATTTATATAACCTTCTACAATTTACAGTGAACCAGGAACATCTGAAACGTAAAATAATAGAGAAACATAAAATTTCAAAACGTAGCTTCTGCAGTAGCATATACTTTACTCGTACAAACAAAAACATACATTGTCCATATATATATAAATTATTCAAACACTTTGCGGTGACCGCAACTATCGGTTTTATGATCTTAGTTGAAGCGAAAACAAGGTGAATAACCTATATCAATAATATCATATATATTTTTTCTACTTTATTTTTCATGTGTCTGACAATTTTTCTGATGATGTATGTTGTTTTGTGGATAGCTATTTGTTTATATAGATGAACTCTTTTTCAAACATTTTGCTGATCTCATGCAATATATTTATGTGTTTTTGTTAGCTTGTGCTGCAGCTATTGATCCATAAAATAGTGTCTCACTTTGTTTTTGTGAAATCCATATGTGGGTTTGGGATTGTTATTATTACTTTTCTTAATTTGCTATTATTTCCTTCTCAAAATAGTTGAAGGTAATGTTCTGGTCAGAAGTTGTTATTGCATAACTCAAAAAGTATTCAACCAAATTGTCTGAAATTTGATGGGACGATTGGTCAATCTCCTGGAACAATTTGGTTATATTTTGGGAGCGTTCAGGTCAAAGGTCAAGGTCCTTTATAATTCAGCTTTGGTGTGGATTAGTTCTAATCCACACCAAAGCTCCGGTCACGCTCCGCTCTCGCTCCAGTCACGGTCCGGTCTAATCCTGGTGCATTCACATGTTCGGTCCGGTCACGGTCCGCTCTCGCTCCCGTCCCTTCCGTATCATCTGATTTTGCAGTGATTATCATTGCACTTAATTGATGGTGAACAGGATGAGAGAAAACAAAAAGTAGATATTTTGAGTTCATCCTATGCTAAAAGACAGGAAGTGTGAAGGATATCTACTCGTTGTATCCTCATCTAATAGATGACAAAACTAAATTTTTCTATTATTTTCGAATGACAATTGGAACTTTTGAAAAAAAATCTGTCTAAAATTGAAAATGATTTCAGAAAAGAAAACATGCAACACTGAAAACACAATCACTCCCAGAGAAAACGGTCTGTATATCTAAGAATCTAGACTTCTAGAGTCTAAGGTATAAGAAGTATTACATATGTCACTCGCGTTTGACTGATCGCGTTTGACTGATTTCGCTTCACAATCTGTTGATCTATCTTTAGCGCAGCCATCGACCGATAGCGCAACCAACGATCGATTGCTGCACGTTCGAATAATAAAGAAAGTATTTAGTTTAGGCATCTAAATGGTATATTTAATAGGGAAACCATCAACCAATTGTTGCGAGTTCGATTGATATGGATTTCTATAATTTCTATATCTAATTGTTACATTTCTTAGGGTAACCATCAATCGATTGATGGTTACTCTATGAAATATAACAATTTTTTGTTTAAAAAGACAATATCTTTCCATTAAAATCAAGACAATTAAATGCATTAACTAAAAAAATCCCTATCATTCGAACGCGCAGAAATCGATTGATATATAGGTGCGCTATTGATCGATATATGCGATAAAATTTGCTAATTAGATGCAAAAGCTAAAATAATCTTATCATTCGAACGCGCAACTATCGATAGATGGTTGCGCCATCGGTCGATGGCTGCAATAACGATTGATCAATAGATTGCGCGGCGAAATCGGTCGATATTTCAGATCAGTCAAATGCGCGTGACATATATATGTATAGTAATATTCAAGAAAAAGCACGCAAATAATAAAATTGGACCGCGACTGGAGCGTTGCCAATCCACACTGGCGCCGCTCCGCTCACGGTCCGATCACGCTCCAGTCAAAATATCTTTGGATTGGATCGCGACCGGAGCGTGACCTGACCGGCACTGCCAGTGTGGATGCTCTACGTGAAATGCATTAAAGAATATTGGACTGGACCGTGACTGGAGGGTGACCTGACCGGCACTGCCATTGTGGATGCTCTACGTGAAATGCATTAAAGAATATTGGACCGGACCGTGACTGGAGCGTGACCTGACCGGCACTGCCAGTGTGGATGCTCTACGTGAAATGCATTAAAGAATATTGGACCGGACCGTGACTGGAGCGTGACCTGACCGGCACTGCCAGTGTAGATGCTCTACGTGAAATGCATTAAAGAATATTGGACCGGACCGTGACCGGAGCGATGGTGTGAATCAGCCCTTAGGGTGTTTAACAAAGCAAGACAATTTGATTCACTAAATTAGTTGGTTGCATTTCTTGAAAGTCTGTCCTTCTTTGTCTCGGTTTCTCTTTCTGCTATACATATAATATATTTGTTACTAAGCTAAAAAAATATATTGCAAAAGTTTTGGTTTCATCGAACTTTGAAAATTCTTGGGCGACGCATTAAGGCAGACTCTGAAAACAATTACGTCCTTCTCTGCCAAAGTTACGTCCTGAGGACGTCTACATCTGACGGCGATTAGCACTCGCGTTTGCCGAAAACATTGCTTAGAAACTGGTCTTCAGACGTCCCAGAATTACCAAATATTCTTGATTCGAATAACGTTCACGATTGATTAATAAACATTCAGAACAATCGCTCATGATGACTTTGAAGTTATAGGCAATGAGGTATAATTCAAATAATTTCTATTAGATTTAACGGATATGCGAGATCTTTAATTCAGAAATAATCTTTTTGTACGATGACACATTGGTGGAATAATCATCGGTAGCAACTTCTCGTATGTCCGTCCATTGGTTAGACTAGGGATTAAATTATACAAACACTATTGATTCGTGATATCTTTACGAATACTAGTTCGTTTCGTCCACTTTTTGTCTGCATAGCTAACTTTCGAGTATACATAATTCAGTACGGTGTCAACCGAGCCGATTGACATCGAAATTTAAGTTAAAATGTCACACCAAGAAAGAATTTAAAGGTATCCATGATACCTGCTGGTATCATGGATACCAATAAAAATTAAATAATAATAACTATATAATCGTTTACGTTAGATAACTCGGAACTAACTTTATTATATTGAACAATATCGAGTACCGACAACACTTGGTATTAAATTCAATATCCCTAAAATTGTAAATCAATACTGGACTGAAAAATATCCTCAACATTCTATAAATGGCGTCAAGAGGACTGTGATGACGTCACAGTAGAACTCCTCTATAGTGAATGCAGAGTCCTGAGTAAGAGAAACTGCCCCTATAGTATATAAACTTTCCGTAGTTTTCTATGATTAGCATCATTTTTTTAGAAAACTAATGACCATTGTATGGGAGACTAAAGAATATTTGTTTTCTATACAGGCTGCTTCCTTACTCATGACTCTACATTCACTATAGAGGAGTTATGTACTACTTTAGAGCTATGAGGTAAAAATGAAGATTACCAGGCCTTCTCTTACGAAGGCAGTAACTTCTACGTCACAGTGCGTGTGTGTCTGAAGGCCGTGGCATCACTCACTGCAGATCTCACTATCGATCAGAGTGCCTCATTTACGGTGAGGCAGTGACGAGTCTTGTCACGAGGGGGCGCTGTGTAATCGGATAGAGTGTCTTTATCATCTTCAAGACAAACAACTTTAAAGTTAATGATTAAAGGTAAATCGATAATGATTTCAGTGAAGATAAATAAAACATTTACTTCGAAATTAATAGGTATTTAAACATCTTATTCCAAATATTTTAGTTAATGCCTATGGTATTAAATTGAAGAATTACATCAAAAATGTAATAATTTTCTTTTCTTTCCTATCATAATAAATAGACCCGTAAATGACTTTTTCGCTTCTTTTTTATTCCAGTTTTAATTTCACTCGTAATTGAATTCCACTTTCTTTAATTATCTTTGGACCCACGGTAAATAATACATTTAATTCTGACAGAGGGAACAGGTAGAAGAATTATTAATGTTATTAGTGTAAAACTGTAAATACCTAATGACAAATATCACACAAAATATCTGATAGAAATCCTTCCTAGCCACTACACGGTACACTGAAAAGATCCTTCCTAGCCACTACACGGTACACTGAAAAGATCCTTCCTAGTCACTAGACGATACACTGAAAAGATCCTTCCTAGCCACTACACGGTACACTGAAAAGATCCTTCCTAGCCACTACACTGTACACTGAAAAGATCCTTCCTAGCCACTACACTGTACAATGAAAAGATCCTTCCTAGCCACTACACGGTACATTGAACAGATCCTTCCTAGCCAATTCACGGTACATTGAAAAGATCCTTCCTAGCCACTACACTGTACACTGAAAAGATCCTTCCTAGCCACTACACGGTACATTGAAAAGATCCTTCCTAGCAACTGCACTGTACACTGAAAAGATCCTTCCTAGCCACTACACTGTACACTGAAAAGATCCTTCCTAGCCACTACACTGTAAACTGAAAAGATCCTTCCTAGCCACTACACGGTACACTGAAAAGATCCTTCCTAGCCACTACACTGTACACTGAAAAGATCCTTCCTAGCCACTACACGGTACAATGAAAAGATCCTTCCTAGCCACTACTCGGTACATTGAACAGATCCTTCCTAGCCACTACACTGTACACTGAAAAGATCCTTCCTAGCCACTACACGGTACATTGAAAAGATCCTTCCTAGCAACTACACTGTACACTGAAAAGATCCTTCCTAGCCACTACACTGTACACTGAAAAGATCCTTCCTAGCCACTACACTGTACACTGAAAAGATCCTTCCTAGCCACTACACTGTACACTGAAAAGATCCTTCCTAGCCACTACACTGTAAACTGAAAAGATCCTTCCTAGCAACTACACTGTACACTGAAAAGATCCTTCCTAGCCACTACACTGTACACTGAAAAGATCCTTCCTAGCCACTACACTGTAAACTGAAAAGATCCTTCCTAGCCACTACACGGTACACTGAAAATATCCTTCCTAGACTCTAATCTAATTATCCTGAATAAATATTAAAATATCCAAATTCTAGAATCATTCCAAATCTAAAATGCGGATTAAATCCAAAGAACGAGTAACCAATATTCCCTCAAGTTATTCCTCATAAAGTTCCCCCAGCCTACCGTGTGAGTAACGCGTGACAGTATCACTGTGATTCCCGGCCACTCCTCGCCTATATTGCAGTCACGGGAATTCCAGACGGCGACAGTTGGCCTGTCAGTCTCACGGGAAAAGAGATTACGGCCGAGGGAGAGTGCACGTCATTTATGAAATGCTCTTTGGGAATTAAATCTATTTCATTTTATTTGAATAAATTAAAGCAATGCATTAGAGTAGTGAAAATGAATGTTAGATTTTATTAAGTGAAACAAATTTAATTAATCGAAAACCTAGACATTTTCAGTGAAAAATATTTTTTATCAGCGTGACTAATTTTAACGTTTTTCTTCCCATTCTTTTTCTCATATCCTGAAAATGAGAGCAAATAAGTACAGTCAGCTAATTCCCCCTCTTCATATTTCGTGTCATTGCTTATAAAGACTCTACCCCCCACCCCCCAGTCTCCCCCCATTGCTCATAAGGATGGCCATACACACTCTTTCTCCCGTTGGGGGATTGGGTAGTAGCTTCTGTACATAAATCATTTGATCTGCAAACATTGGCCCTATTGTTGGATATCGAAGGGAAAAATATTTTCCTCCAAGGATTCACTAGATTAAATAGCACGTAAAGAATTATTGAGATCAGGAAATCATTGGTAAAAAAATAATAGAATAATAAAAAGTCCTAAGTTATTTTAAAAATAGATCTAAATTTGCTTGCCTAAACAAAATGTATTCATTTTCTAAATAAAGTTTGAATTCTAGAAAATTAGTTGGATTAGTAATATACAATTTATCCTCCTAATATTTGGTGATTATCTGTAACTTATCCTCCTAATATTTGGTGATTATCTGTAACTCATCCTCCTAATATGTAGTGATTATCTGTAACTTATCCTCCTAATATGTAATATGTGGTGATTATCTGTAACTTATCCTCCTAATATGTAATATGTGGTGATTATCTGTAACTTATCCTCCTAATATGTAATATGTGGTGATTATCTGTAACTTATCCTCCTAATATGTAATATGTGGTGATTATATGTAACTTATCCTCCTAATATGTGGTGATTATCTGTAACTTATCCTCCTAATATGTAATATGTGGTGATTATCTGTAACTTATCCTCCTAATATGTAATATGTGGTGATTATATGTAACTTATCCTCCTAATATGTGGTGATTATCTGTAACTTATCCTCCTAATATGTGGTGATTATCTGTAACTTATCCTCCTAATATGTGGTGATTATCTGTAACTTATCCTCCTAATATGTGGTGATTATCTGTAACTTATCCTCCTAATAAGTGATGATCATCAGTAACTCATTCTCCTAATATGTGGTGATTATCTGTAACTTATCCTCCTAATATGTGGTGATTATCTGTAACTCACCCTCCTAATATGTGGTGATTATCTGTAACTTATCCTCCTAATATGTGGTGATTATCTGTAACTTATCCTCCTAATATGTGGTGATTATCTGTAACTTATCCTCCTAATATGTGGTGATTATCTGTAACTTATCCTCCTAATATGTGTGATTATCTGTAACTCATCCTCCTAATATGTGGTGATTATCTGTAACTTATCCTCCTAATATGTGGTGATTATCTGTAACTTATCCTCCTAATATGTGGTGATTATCTGTAACTTATCCTCCTAATATGTGGTGATTATCTGTAACTCATCCTCCTAATATGTGGTGATTATCTGTAACTCACCCTCCTAATATGTGGTGATTATCTGTAACTTATCCTCCTAATATGTGGTGATTATCTGTAACTTATCCTCCTAATATGTGGTGATTATCTGTAACTCATCCTCCTAATATGTGGTGATTATCTGTAACTTATCCTCCTAATATGTGGTGATTATCTGTAACTCATCCTCCTAATATGTGGTGATTATCTGTAACTTATCCTCCTAATATGTGGTGATCATCTGTAACTTATCCTCCTAATAAGTGGTGATCATCAGTACCTAACTCACCCTCCTAATATGTGGTGATTATCTGTAACTCCTAATTTGTGGTGATTATCTGTAACTCCTAATATGTGGTTATTTACTCCCCACTTCCTATAGGCTTATCTCTCACCAAATCAGTGCGAGGTGATATTCGTTCGTATCACAGCAGACTACAGTTGACTGCACTCATAAAGGTCAATATAAATCAATATCTCAATCTCGAGCCTTTCCTGTAGTTATTTATACCTAGAATGACGTGCGCTGCATGGTGTGCTTGTGTTAAAACTCTATTGTGCCTAAATGTTACCTACTTCGTGAATGTAGACACGCTATAAATAAATACGCTTTTGAATGATTAGCTTATTGTGCCTAAATGTTACCTACTTCGTGAATGTAGACACGCTATAAATAAATACGCTTTTGACTGATTAGTTTATAGTGTAAATGTTACCTACTTCGTGAATGTAGACACGCTATAAATAAATACGCTTTTGACTGATTAGTTTATAGTGTAAATGTTACCTACTTCGTGAATGTAGACACGCTATATATAAATACGCTTTTGAATGATAGCTTATAATTTTATAGTGTATAGGTACCTATAACTTGTTCAATTGAAGTCAATTGCAGAATAGATTCAATTGTCAGGTGATGAAGTGATTCATAGCGTCTAAGATCTCTAGATAGGTCTTCCATCTTTGAGAGATGATAAAGGAAAAGTTTAAATTGACTTAATAAAAGTTTAGTGCATGCATATATTTAATACCGAAAAGTTTGTTGGCATCTTTCAAAACTGCAGGATGTGTTAGATATTGTTTCGAGGAACACATAATACATCAATGGTGAGATTTTAAATCGTTCAAGGAAAGGCAATGAATTGAACCATTCCGACTATAACGGTTAGACAACGTTATTCAATTTCCTTTTTGCTACATGTTCTATTCTCTGACTAATTCAATATCGTGCGTTTAAATTAGCAGGGGGAGGATTTTATTTTTTTTGTCAGATATCTCCCATTCCGGCGTGAATGAAAAGACATCGCACAACCTCCCTCTGAGATGACTGGCAGATAAATGATGCCTCAAGCGACTCGTTAGCTCTTTTAATAACTTGAGTACCTACGGTCACATCACACTGTACGAATTTCAAAAACTGTTAAAATGCTAATGATTGTCTTCTAGACAATGAAATGTGACTAGGGGGGCGTAGAGTAAATAAGTGATGACTCATCCAACCGCGTGAAAATATATGATTTATGTGATAATGATCTACATAGACGTTTAATGAATCATGATAGGCTTAGTGAAATGTGTTCCCATGTTAATCAGCGTCCATTCAGGATTAATCAAGGCGTAACGCGTTGTAGATTGATGAAAAAAATAACATGCCATAGGCTGTACGGCAGTTAGGCCTATTCGCCAAAATGTAGAGGGGCTAAATAGCTCTTGAAAGAGAAATCAATGGTTTGTGAATGAATCGAATGGATGGTCAAAAGAAATGGCTACATAAATAAATTCTTGAGATAAATTGACGGATAATCTATCTGAGATTTTTTTTATGGCCAAAAATTAGTTAGTTTTAAAGTGTAAATCATATTTATTGTCTTATTCTTAAAACTCTAATTAATATATCTTAACGGAAACCCAAACAGATACTTAAAAATTAGTACGGAGAGAGTTTCAATTGACATAATATTTTATTAAAGGAAAATACTTCTACTTCATAACAATTCATCAAACAAAGATGATTTAATTGTTTATTTGAAAATTTCAATTCACGTCCATTATCCCAATTATTTTAAAAATCAGGATCTACACTTATTTATTTCAATATAGATCGATTCAAAGAAAAATTTGCATCCTAGAATAATGTCAGAGAAGTATTTGTTGATTTATCAAAATAAATTCCTAAATATATGTTAATCAATTACTTCAGATCTCCTACATTTCTAATTTAATGTTAGAAACTTTCTTCTATTGGCCCATATAGATTCTAACTTGTGTTATTTATGAAGGTATTTACCGAAACTTTAAAAGTTTATGAAGTTTGTGGCAATGAAGGAAAGTGACTGATACTTTGACTAGGTTTATCAAATAGCTTTAATTTTATTCAATTGCATCTTTCAAGTTTTTATTTTTCCATATTTAATAAAGGTGGACGTAACTGGGACGTTATTGTACCATTATTGTAATGAAATGTTGATACACAGATTTTCTATTTCTGTATTCACGATTGTACGTGACCTAGACTCTCATTTTTGCCAAGAGGTTTTAATTTTAACCCACAAAGTCAATTGGTCATTATTCTAGGTCAATTTGATAAAATTTGACCAAATATAGTAAAGTTAATCCACAATTCTGACCCCTAAAATTAATTTAAGGATTTTTCTAAGTCAAATTGATCCCTTTCTGAGTCAAAAAGTGAGTTTGATCCCTTTCCAATACCATTTAAGTTTAGTTATTTGCTTTAGCTAAACTGTAAATGTATGTCCTACAAACAGTGTAAACGAAGCCTTAGAGGACACTTTATTTATTTCCGTCATTTAGGCTCCAGTTGCTTGTATATCTAATAGACTATAAAGTTTAGCATTCATTTCTTCAACAAAGCACAAAACTGTGCCAAGTCGTCCATTTGAAGCATGTCTGGAAAAAGACACAAGAATAGACTTTTATAGGATAATCCAACTATAATAAAAGAAAAGCCTGTCTGTCTGTCCGAAACTATACTAGTATCATGAGAACATAAAGGGAGCATCATGAGAACATAGAGGGAGCATCATGAGAACATAGAGGGAGCATCATGAGAACATAGAGAAAGCATCGTGAGAACATAGAGGGAGCATCATGAGAACATAGAGAGAGCATCATGAGAACATAGAGGGAGCATCATGAGAACATAGAGGGAGCATCATGAGAACATAGAGGGAGCATTATGAGAACATAGAGGGAGCATCATGAGAACATAGAGGGAGCATCATGAGAACATAGAGGGAGCATTATGAGAACATAGAGGGAGCATCATGAGAACATAGAGGGAGCATCATGAGAACATAGAGAGAGCATCATGAGAACATAGAGAGAGCATCATGAGAACATAGAGGGAGCATCATGAGAACATAGAGAGAGCATCATGAGAACATAGAGGGAGCATCATGAGAACATAGAGGGAGCATCATGAGAACATAGAGAGAGCATCATGAGAACATAGAGAAAGCATCGTGAGAACATAGAGGGAGCATCATGAGAACATAGAGAGAGCATCATGAGAACATAGAGGGAGCATCATGAGAACATAGAGGGAGCATTATGAGAACATAGAGAGAGCATCATGAGAACATAGAGGGAGCATCATGAGAACATAGAGGGAGCATCATGAGAACATAGAGAGAGCATTATGAGAACATAGAGGGAGCATCATGAGAACATAGAGAGAGCATCATGAGAACATAGAGAAAGCATCATGAGAACATAGAGAGAGCATTATGAGAACATAGAGAGAGCATCATGAGAACATAGAGAGAGCATTATGAGAACATAGAGGGAGCATCATGAGAACATAGAGAGAGCATCATGAGAACATAGAGAGAGCATTATGAGAACATAGAGAGAGCATCATGAGAACATAGAGGGAGCATCATGAGAACATAGAGAGAGCATCATGAGAACATAGAGAAAGCATCGTGAGAACATAGAGGGAGCATCATGAGAACATAGAGAGAGCATCATGAGAACATAGAGGGAGCATCATGAGAACATAGAGAGAGCATCATGAGAACATAGAGAAAGCATCGTGAGAACATAGAGGGAGCATCATGAGAACATAGAGAGAGCATCATGAGAACATAGAGAGAGCATCATGAGAACATAGAGGGAGCATCATGAGAACATAGAGAGAGCATCATGAGAACATAGAGAGAGCATCATGAGAACATAGAGAGAGCATCATGAGAACATAGAGGGAGCATCATGAGAACATAGAGAGAGCATCGTGAGAACATAGAGGGAGCATCGTGAGAACATAGAGAGAGCATCATGAGAACATAGAGAGAGCATCATGAGAACATAGAGGGAGCATCATGAGAACATAGAGAGAGCATCATGAGAACATAGAGAGAGCATTATGAGAACATAGAGAGAGCATCATGAGAACATAGAGGGAGCATCATGAGAACATAGAGGGAGCATCATGAGAACATAGAGAGAGCATCATGAGAACATAGAGAGAGCATCATGAGAACATAGAGGGAGCATCATGAGAACATAGAGAGAGCATCATGAGAACATAGAGAAAGCATCGTGAGAACATAGAGGGAGCATCATGAGAACATAGAGAGAGCATCATGAGAACATAGAGAGAGCATTATGAGAACATAGAGAGAGCATCATGAGAACATAGAGGGAGCATCATGAGAACATAGAGAGAGCATCATGAGAACATAGAGAGAGCATCATGAGAACATAGAGAGAGCATCATGAGAACATAGAGGGAGCATCATGAGAACATAGAGAGAGCATCATGAGAACATAGAGGGAGCATCATGAGAACATAGAGGGAGCATCATGAGAACATAGAGAGAGCATCATGAGAACATAGAGGGAGCATCATGAGAACATAGAGGGAGCATCATGAGAACATAGAGAGAGCATCATGAGAACATAGAGAGAGCATCATGAGAACATAGAGGGAGCATCATGAGAACATAGAGAGAGCATCACGAGAACATAGAGGGAGCATCATGAGAACATAGAGAGAGCATCATGAGAACATAGAGAGAGCATCATGAGAACATAGAGGGAGCATCATGAGAACATAGAGAGAGCATCATGAGAACATAGAGAAAGCATCGTGAGAACATAGAGGGAGCATCATGAGAACATAGAGAGAGCATCATGAGAACATAGAGAGAGCATCATGAGAACATAGAGGGAGCATCATGAGAACATAGAGAGAGCATCATGAGAACATAGAGAGAGCATCATGAGAACATAGAGAGAGCATCATGAGAACATAGAGGGAGCATCATGAGAACATAGAGAGAGCATCGTGAGAACATAGAGGGAGCATCGTGAGAACATAGAGAGAGCATCATGAGAACATAGAGAGAGCATCATGAGAACATAGAGGGAGCATCATGAGAACATAGAGAGAGCATCATGAGAACATAGAGAGAGCATTATGAGAACATAGAGAGAGCATCATGAGAACATAGAGGGAGCATCATGAGAACATAGAGGGAGCATCATGAGAACATAGAGGGAGCATTATGAGAACATAGAGAGAGCATCATGAGAACATAGAGGGAGCATCATGAGAACATAGAGGGAGCATCATGAGAACATAGAGGGAGCATCATGAGAACATAGAGGGAGCATTATGAGAACATAGAGGGAGCATCATGAGAACATAGAGGGAGCATCATGAGAACATAGAGGGAGCATTATGAGAACATAGAGGGAGCATCATGAGAACATAGAGGGAGCATTATGAGAACATAGAGGGAGCATCATGAGAACATAGAGGGAGCATCATGAGAACATAGAGGGAGCATCATGAGAACATAGAGAGAGCATTATGAGAACATAGAGGGAGCATCATGAGAACATAGAGGGAGCATCATGAGAACATAGAGGGAGCATCATGAGAACATAGAGAGAGCATTATGAGAACATAGAGAGAGCATCATGAGAACATAGAGGGAGCATCATGAGAACATGAGAGAGATAAAAATTTATGCTGAACTGCATAAAATTCTGTTCAGCATAAATTCTTCCACATGCTTTTAAAATTTTTAATACTCTGTGGGCATCACTGTACGAAACCCTAACCTGACGCATAAGAAAAAGATTGTACACTATTTGTTTTGATTTCTAAGTTGAATTTTATAAACAAATAATGCATGTTCGACCTTCATTTAAGATTTAGATTGTTTCCTGAAGTATAAAAACGTTTCTATAATAAGTTTCGCCACTTTTATACCTTTACACGAATATTTAAAGTATAGTTGACATTCAAAACAAATGGTGTACATTCTTTTTCTTCGGACTGAAAAACAGAAAAAGGGTGTAAAACGGGTTTTGTAGAGTTTTGATTATAAAAATCTTCAAACTACATAAAATTAATAATTTTCTATCAAATTTTATGCAAATTGCAGCAAAATGATAAGAAACAATAGCCTCATTGATTTAAATGATAAAAAAATGATTGGAGGGGATCCTTTTAACGATTTATTAATAATTCACCATTGCATATTACCAAGATATAAAGTCACTGTTGATAATTTGGTATCACTGATACAATACATCGTATCCAGGGTACCTGCACAGATAGCATGATAGAAGCAGACACACATAATAGGTATAATTTATTACTTACAAAAAATAGTCCGAACAAAAGAAACGAACATTGCTTGTTAATGTAATATTATTTGTATTGCTAGTTTTATGTTGGTGGTACATGAGAGTAGTGTACTTTATTAGCAGATAGTACATATGAGTACAGTGTACTTTATCATAAGATGGTACTTGAGAGTAGTGTACTTTATTAGCAGATAGTACATATGAGTACAGTGTACTTTATCAGAAGATGGTACTTGAGAGTAGTGTACTTTATTAGCAGATAGTACATATGAGTACAGTGTACTTTATCAGAAGATGGTACTTGAGAGTAGTGTACTTCATCAGCAGACAGTACCTCTGTATTATTAGGTCAGTAATTGACAGGTGAGATGGTAAGAAATGCACCTTGAATCGATGAGACAGAAGGACAGGGGGGTGTGTGTGTGTATAATTGTAAATAATAATCACCAGATCGAATTATTATTTGAATTACTTTCAATATCTTTGTGTAACTCTGAAATGTGGAACGGTGCTATTTGATATATTATATTTTGCTGTCAAAAACTGAAATTGTTCGACAGTTGTAAATATTTATTGCTTAGACAGGGTTTGTAAATCATTCTGTGGAATAGTTGAGACAGGATGTGTCGGTATTGTATACCATGGTTTTCTTACTAGGCCTATATCGTTAGAACTGTACACACAGAGAAAGGATTAGTTGAAGCAAATTTGATTTGTTTCGACTTGTATGAATTGGTTATTTTTTCCCCTACCTACGTGGTGAGTTGCAGCCATACAGGTACTACTTAAAAGTAGTTAAATTGACGTGGGTTAAAACAAAACAGGTCGTTTTGAACTCACACCTAAACTTAAAAAAAGTAGCGTGAACTCTCATAGTAAGTTAATTTATTCACAAGATACATTGGATTAACAGTCTTTGTGAGTTACTACAATACACTCTGTCATAGTTGTTTTAACATACTCTAAAATTCTCAAAAAGTAACTTTTAACTCTCACAGTAAGTTAATTCAATCCATAAAATGAATTGAATTAACTAATGTTTGATGACACACCATGTCATAGTTGTTTTAACACACGCGAAAACATGAATAAAGTCCAACTAAATCACGTAATAAATTGATCCAAAGCATAAATTGGTGACCCATTAGATATGACCACATGGGTTGTACTTTTCTCTCTGTGTAGACATCTTAGTAATCATTTCTTAACAGTCATCTAATGTTTCATTACTGCTTTAACGTAGAAGAATCTGAAAGTTAGAAACATATTGGTTGGTTATTTTAGAATTAGTTCCAACTTTGTTAAGGACAAGGATAGCCCACAGGTGGTTCAAGGAGAGAAATTAGGTATCTTACAGGTGGATCTATAGAATGAAAGAGTATATAACTTAGTGTTGTATCAATGAAGGGACTCCGTTAATTCTGTATTTAGCAAGTCAGTTTTAGGTAGATCAGTTAGTAAATCAAGTTTACGTGCCCCCAGGGTCAAAATAGTGTTAACCTCGGATTCGGTAGGCAGCCATCGCAAGACTAAAGGATGGTTTACACGCAACGTTTTACCTGCAACGTCTTGAACTGCGAAGGCAAAACGGTGTAAAAAACGTAGCGTGTAAACCAGCCTTTAGTCGATGAAGATCTACATCCATTCTAACGGAAGGGATAGGACCTTGGATGAGTGACCTAATCGTGCTACTTCATAGGTGAGAGATTGTATCCTATCCTGCAGAGATTGTATCCTATCCTGCAGAGATTGCATCCTATCCTGCAGAGATTGTATCCTATCCTGCAGAGATTGTATCCTATCCTGCAGATATTGTATCCTATCCTGCAGATATTGTATCCTATTCTGCAGAGATTGTATCCTATCCTGCAGATATTGTATCCTATCCTGCAGAGATTGTATCCTATCCTGCAAATATTGTATCCTATCCTGCGGAGATTGTATCCTATCCTGCAGAGATTGTATCCTATCCTACAGAGATTGTATCCTATCCTGCAGAGATTGTATCCTATCCTGCAGAGATTGTATCCTATCCTGCAGATATTGTATCCTATCCTGCAGATATTGTATCCTATTCTGCAGAGATTGTATCCTATCCTGCAGATATTGTATCCTATCCTGCAGAGATTGTATCCTATCCTGCAGATATTGTATCCTATCCTGCGGAGATTGTATCCTATCCTGCAGAGATTGTATCCTATCCTGCAGAGATTGTATCCTATCCTGCAGAGATTGTATCCTATCCTGCAGATATTGTATCCTATCCTGCAGATATTGTATCCTATTCTGCAGAGATTCACAGCCATGTACGAAGATGATACGAGGTAGAATCAGCAACTGGGGAAGATAACGGAACAACTTCGGATCTCACTGAGCAGTTATTCTACGAACCTCTAGAATAAATTCTACAGTAATGTTGCAATACTGAACTTCCTCGTCAAATCCAATACAGTAAAAAGCCGTACACACGTAGGTTTTTTTAAGTCTTTCCACCAGACTTCTTGCTAGGCTCCTCCTACTTTTACTACGAGAATATAAGAAAAAACGATATTATTATTTATTTAAGTTGGTATCCATGATACCTGCAGGTATCATGGATACCAACTGAAATAAATAATTATTATTTCGTTTTTTTCTTATATTCTCGTAGAAAAAGTAGGAGGAGCCTAGCAAAAAGTCTGGTGGTAAGACTTAAAAAACCCTACGTGTGTACGGCCCTTAAGAAACACTCTCATTCCTCCATGTTGTAAGTTAACACCCTGTATAACTCCTCCTAAGGTAGGGAATTTAATAACTGAATTATAGACTGATATAATTCAGGGCATTGAACCTCTTGTCTGGTTACTTTATTTAGAATGTACCTCAGTAAGTTATTTCACTTATTTGTGTTTTGTTGCCTTGTTATATGGTACGAAATGAATTATGAATGTATTATATTTTGAATGAGAGGAGAATGAGATGAGAGGAGAGTGAGAGGAGAATGAAATATATTATAACTAAAATATCCTAAAATAATTAAACATAAACTTCCTTTTTATTTAGATTTCAATTGAAATAAGTTAAAGTTTTTTTGACCATTCAAATTAACTGCTAAAACTGATAAATTTATCCTCTTTTTCACAGTTAGAATCAAACAAACACTTTTTTTTTCCATTAGAGAATCACTCTAATTTTCCAGAGAGCCAAAAGGAGGGAAAATGTCACCTGTGGACTAATCTGACTCCACATGACGTACGACAACTTGACACACACGAGTGTCATAATAGTAAATGAAGGTCGTACGTCTGCCACAACATCGTGAAACGCTTGGCAACATGGATTGATCAATGCGCGGCAAACGCCAACCCTGTGCAGTTTTCAACTTAGAACCTAATATCTATCGTAAAAAATCAATGCTCGTAGTGAGCCTACAGCGCCATCTGCATGCCAAGATGCAAGCTACAGCATCATCAATAATCGAGGATTTGGTCATTTTACTCCTTATGTAAGATTGTTCAATATGTTGAAAAGGCTCTTTGATGATTTTTTAAAGAATTTGTTCATTTGAATGTTATCAGTGCATCGAGAGTGCATATTAAATAGCTGGTGCATTTCTTGGACATTTTGGCAGTCAGTGCAATTTGAGATCTCGTGTCGTGAGGTGTGTCGGTAGCGCTCTCTCCACAACTTGTTGATGTACACCAAAAGATCTTTAATAAAATCCTCTTAAGGATAAATTCGATAAGTGCTTATTATAGCACAAGTGCTTTTAGCAGCTGCTGCTGTTCTATCAATTCACACAAATTGCCGTTAAATTAGTTTCAATGAAGTATTAAATGCATATATAAGTAATAATATACCTCGCTAGGTAGATTATAGATATTTAAAGGCATTAATCTTATCCCAGTGTCGTGCTTTATTTTTTTTCGCGGGAGAAAAATGTGCTAAATTGTGAGTGAATTTACTGGTGTCATTTTACGGCTACAAAATATATATTTTAATATTAATTAACAAGCAAATAGTTTTTATTAAAATGATGCGTAAGCTGGTGTTTGAAATGGTTTTTTTAGTGCTAATTTTTTTAGCAAGTACTACAGTGGGGGCTAACAGTTGTGACGAGGCTGTTAAACGGATTAGTGTCTACAATAGTAGTGCTACAACGGATTACAACGGTAAGTCAATTATTGACCTTTGCAGAAGGTGTTACTTAAGGTCAAGTCTTTCATAGGTATTATTTAAGGTCAAGTCATTTAAAGGCATTATTTCTAGGCACTGAGATAAGGAGTTGAAAAACTGGTTGCACCAAACTGGACTAGTAGTTGCATCTAACTAGTTAGGTACTTACTAGTAGACTAACTAACTACCTGGGGTATGTCTCGAGTTATTGGACAGCTCCACATTTTCGTTGATATGAGAAAATGATTATTTATGTACTTTATGTTTTACTAGTCATAATTACGTACATACTTTGTTTTATTAGCTAGTGAATTTACGTACGTACTTTAGTTTTTAAATTAATTTACTGTTCTATAAAGTTACTCCATTATATACAGTTGCCTATAATGTGAAGGGTGTTGATAGACATTTTATAGGTTGAATAGGTAACACTGAGGTAATTACAGTACGGGCGTTACCCACTATATATCATGGGACAAAAGAGACGCGTCATGTTCTGATGTTAATTTTAGTTATTTTAGGGTGAATTACGAGTTATCGAACAGTTCCACATTATCGATCATGTAAGAAAAATAAATAATTTATTTTCTTATTTTATATCTTTTTTTATTGATAAAAACAATTATAATCTTTTTAAAAACTGAATGTGATTTTACCGTTTTTTATTCGTTTAGCGACTGTAATTTTCACCAGCATTACTAGGTACACAGCTCTGTATTGGAGTTACTTTCCAATTCATTTTAACCATTTTTCCTAACTGAAAAAATGTTCGTACCTATCATAGTTACGTATATCACTCATTTATAAGATTCATAATAAATATAATATCCCTATTTTTATTTAATAATGTGTATATAGGGGGCGGGCCGCCCCCTGAAAACCCCCTGTCAGGTCACAAAACAATCATGAAGTGTGCAGTACAACAAACTAGCGCGTAAAAACACTACATTGCAGCTTCATATCAAAAAATCTAAGAGTCGGACGTGTTAGTGTAGCACATGATTTTGTTGATATAGAAATCATTTTCGCCAATCTAAATGCAAATACAATTAACTAACAGTATTTTAACTGTTTTACGGTATTGGCATAGTTCAAACATCATTTAAATTTAAACTTCATATTTTGTTTGTTTTTACTCTCCTGAATTTGATTATGTGTCCCCAGTGTACTAACCGGAGAGTGTCTCTTGTTCTGCTTGTGTTATATCCTTCCTTTATTTGATTATAGGTTATCTATATATAGAAACAAGCACGCACATGTGTAGTTTCTTTATGTACGTATAATCACCTGTACCGCTGACGTATTTTACCGGATGTGAATGAGTTTAAAGTGAGTGTAAAATAAAGGTCTGTACACACTGTTATTATAGGCAGATGATATAGGAATCTGCTCCTATAAAAGTTACAAGAAGTACAAAATTATATTTTGATTACCCGAAATTAAAAATTAAAAATACAAATTAAATCGATTTTCCAATAAAAAAATCAAGAATAATTTCTATATCTAATTAAACTGTATTCATTTATCTATCTATGATAACTAATATCGGTAAATAAAAATTGGTATTATCGGAAAAGAATTATCGCAATTACTATCATAAATTCGAAATTTCCATGTAGCCAAACCGATATTCGCTTATTTTATTGAATAAAACTTAAAAAAAACTCTGGTAGGACCATATAAGATTAAGAGTTTCCCCTCTAAATCTTCCATGGCCCCACCATAACTTTCTCCTCTTAATCTTTTATGGCCCCACCATAACTTTCCTGTAATTGAGTAGTTCTCCTCATTGAAATAATGTATAGGTTATCCTCATTTTAATTGGTATCCATGTTACTTGTAGGTATCATGGATACCAATTAAAATAACGAGTTAAATATTTTTATCTCCACAATGAAGCTGTTTTAAAACGTTTTTAATAATAATCTATTAAAATTTTCATGTTGTATTTAATCAACATCTGTTAATTGTTTCTTCACCCTACATTAATTAATTTACTTTCCACTCTTCCTCTGCCAGGTGACCATTTCTTCTTTTATATTTTTTTCGGTGCTTGCTTATTTAAGTGAACGTATCGGAGTGTAGCAGCGCGGTAAATTACCGGCCCCGGAACTGGTGCCTAGCCCCCCATGGTTAAGATGCGTAACGAGGGGGCAGTTGTCCCTACTGCTGACTGTGTTAGAGGGAAGGGGGTGAGTTCCATGTTATCGACCGGATTCAGGTTTTCGATCAGTAACTATTATTTTGGTATACATGATACCTGCAAAAATTAATGAAGAATTATTGTTATTTTGTTCTTTATTTTGAGCCACTTTTCTTTCTGACTGCTTCTTCCAGTCCCTTGTACTTCATTTCCTTTTAACTTCAGCGATATGGCCTTTGGTTCCTAAACCGACGTTAACAATTATATCACTATTTATCTAATCACACCATTTATTATTGTCTCTCAGTATAACTATTCCGTTTAAATGTTAATTTGCTAGCAATCCAAGTCAAATGATCCTTTTTCCTCCAATCGTTTAGCAAATCAATAAAGTCTACGGATTTATGACTCCTTAATTAGGTGACGGTTTTTACTACCACGGTTGATGCCAGAGACCGCATGGAATATTGCCAATTAATTAGTGCAGTCGCTGCTGGAATAAATATTATGAATGGTATTAGTGTATTGGGTACTGGAATAGGTATTATGAATGGTATTAGTGGTGGAATATTAGTGTATTGGGTACTGCAATAGGTATTATGAATGGTAATAGTGGTTGAAAATTTGAAATGGGTCATTTCTGACTGTAGAACATGAACAAGCTAAAATATATCCCTTTTTTCAAATTCACACATCTGGTAAAGTATTCCTCTAAACTATCGAAGTCATTTTGCCGAAATATCTTTCTAGTTCATGTTGTGTATGTGTGTGTGAGCAGACTCTTGGTTTTTCTTGGCTGGATTCATGCCAAGGGTGTATCTATGCCGTGACGTCACATGCGACCCATAAATCTGGGCTTAGCGAGCTATCGCAGGCAAAATTGGGCCTGCACGGCATAGGCTCTTTTATTCTATAACTTGGAAAACGTTTGAATCCACCCAAAGTTGTGATTTATGACTGGATGCGAGGGATAAGGAGAAGGATGGGGATGGTATGAAGTTACTACGGAGTAAGAATATCTATATGTTTTTCACTATCTTAGGAAATAACATTGTTTCTCATTGAGTTTAATTTAGTTAATTACATTCGGTCTCCTTTAAACCTAACTCTCGCAAAGACCGTTGTAGCTATACCGTCTGATATTGTTTCTTTCTATATCTCTATGTTTGTTATTTCATTCGCAGAATGCGGTAGGTTATATTTGTGCGACATTCATTAATCATCTTGTTATTCGCATAAATCAAAAAGTATTCAACCAAATTGCCTAAAATTCGGTGAGATGATTGGTCAATTTCCAGAAACTATTTGGTACAATTTTGGGAGCGATTCGGTCAAAGGTCAAGGTCATGTAAACCTAGCTACCCATTGTGATGTTTGTACTTCTTTTGATATAGGCCTAGAACTGAATTGTCTCTTAGTTTAGAACTTTAGACTTAGTTCTTTAAACAGAACTACATTTATTCTTTCCCCTTTCACACTCATTTAACGGTACTCTCCCCACTTTCCGAGTACTGAACCTTAAGCCATAATTACTAAACAGTGTATTTGTCAAAAAAAACATAACCGGTCATTATCTTGTTTCATTTCATGTGTGATTGATAGATGATATTAAATTAGTTACTGAATTATTGGAATATAGAATGAATAATTAATTCTAACGAGACAAATTGATTAACTTCACCTAATCCCATTAAAATCTTATTTATTCTATTTATATCCAATATATATTCTATTTAAATGTCATTATATCGAATATATATTCTATTTAAATGTCATTACGTTCTATATATTCTATTAAATGTCATTATATCCAATATATATTCTATTTAATGTCATTATATCCAATATATATATTCTATTAAATGTCATTATATCCAATATATATTCTATTAAATGGCATTACGTTCTATATATTCTATTAAATGTCATTATATCCAATATATATTCTATTTAAATGTCATTACGTTCTATATATTCTATTAAATGTCATTATATCCAATATATATTCTATTTAATGTCATTATATCCAATATATATTCTATTAAATGTCATTATGTTCTATATATATTCTATTAAATGTCATTATATCCAATATATATTCTATTAAATGTCATTATATCCAATATATATTCTATTTAATGTCATTATATCCAATATATATATTCTATTTAATGTCATTATATCCAATATATATTCTATTAAATGTCATTATGTTCTATATATATTCTATTTAATGTCATTATATCCAATATATATTCTATTTAATGTCATTATATCCAATATATATTCTATTTAATGTCATTATATCCAATATATATTCTATTTAATGTCATTATATCCAATATATATTCTATTTAATGTCATTATATCCA
The DNA here is from genome assembly GCA_947561585.1 of Caprella mutica. NCBI lineage: Eukaryota > Metazoa > Arthropoda > Malacostraca > Amphipoda > Caprellidae > Caprella > Caprella mutica. The sequence goes on along the minus strand of CANNZV010003140.1, from coordinate 23,069 downwards.
ATATATATTCTATTTAATGTCATTATATCCAATATATATTCTATTTAATGTCATTATATCCAATATATATTCTATTTAATGTCATTATATCCAATATATATTCTATTAAATGTCATTACGTTCTATATATTCTATTTAACGTCGTAATATTATATCTCGTGTTAAATAATTCACGTATCCAAGCTACGGTCGAAGCGATATTAAATAATTTATTAATGACATTCCAGTATCGCCATGGAATGGTACTTTTATTGTGTATCTGTGATACGCTCGCTATGATACATACTTTGAATACGGACGAGTATTTGCCTTCACCAGTACCTTTACTATATAGTTTTAAATTGGTCGAAAATGTGGAACCGACCGATAATTCGTAATTTACCCTATACAATTTATAAATGAAAATTAGTTTTGATTAACTTTTAGTTAATAATATAGTACTAAACCGCATTTATTTTAACATTCAAAAATAGATCTCAGTATAATCTAATTCAAATTTGACATATAAAACCTATTGTTATTAAATCCTTTACCAGTACGGTAAAGGATTTATCTATCATTTTGGTAATATCTTTTAGTGATGTAGGGCCGATGGATATAGATATCTACTCACAGATGATAGGTAGATCCTTTATCCTATTTTCCTTGCATTATTTAGTTGTTTCACAACATTTTCTGTGACCTCGCTTGTTGTTCTCTCTAGCAACTTATTGTTGTTTGAGTTAAAAAAACAATCAAATTTTCTACATTATGTTTAGTGTGAATTATAAGATATTTTCTTAAAAAAAAGACCTATTATTCAATTTTATTTTAATTAAGATACAAAATGTTAAATTTGCATATTGTTTTCTTAATTGATCGAAAATGTGGAACCGTTCGATAACTCAGAATTAACTTTATTATCATTCTAATTAATTATGCTAATCATAAGCTCTCCCCCCCCCCCCCTCACCCCCATGTTGTTTTTGTTGTTATTGTTACTCAATGAGTTGGCGCCCAGTATGTTGCAGTTCATCACTCTTACTCATATGATGGACTTTGCTCATAGTTCTTATAATGAGAGGATATATGAGTGACTCATACTAGCAATGAGAGATGCATGAGAACTCTAGTGAGGAAATCTAAAGAAAATACAATTTACGTCATTGGAGAAAATAGGTGAAATTGAAATATTTCAATGAAAAACTTTGTAGAAGTTATAGTTCTAAAAAAACTTCTATACTCATTTAGAAGTACAATTTTTCTAAGTTTTAAGATTAGTAAATGGTTGAATCATTTTAATAATTATAGTGTGTACGAAATTAAGCCTATTTACCAATTGAAATGAACTCTAAAGACAACTAAATGAGAGGAATAGTATCCTTGATACGATTGTTACCGTATCCTAGATACGATAAGAGCTGTAGTATCCTAGATACAATACGCGCTGTAGTATTCTAGAAACGATAAGAGCTATAGTATCCTAGATACGATAAGAGCTGTAGTATCCTAGATACGATAAGATCTGTATTATTCTAGATACGATAAGAGCTGTAGTATTCTAGATACGATAAGAGCTACAGTATCCTAGATACGATGAGAGCTACAGTATCCTAGATACGATGAGAGCTACAGTATCCTAGATACGATGAGAGCTACAGTATCCTAGATACGATGAGAGCTACAGTATCCTAGATACGATAAGAGCTATAGTATCCTAGATACGATAAGAGCTATAGTATCCTAGATACGATAAGAGCTATAGTATCCTAGATACGATAAGAGCTATAGTATCCTAGATACGATAAGAGCTATAGTATCCTAGATACGATAAGAGCTGTAGTATCCTAGATACGATAAGAGCTGTAGTATCCTAGATACGATAAGAGCTGTATTATCCTAGATACGATAAGAGCTGTAGTATCCTAGATACGATAAGAGCTGTAGTATCCTAGATACGATAAGAGCTGTAGTATCCTAGATACGATAAGAGCTGTAGTATCCTAGATACGACAAGAGCTGTAGTATCCTAGATACGACAAGAGCTGTAGTATCCTAGATGCGATAAGAGTTATAGTATCCTAGATGCGATAAGAGTTATAGTATCCTAGATACGATAAGAGCTATCGTATCCTAGATACGATAAGAGCTACAGTATCCTAGATACGATAAGAGCTGCAGTATCCTAGACACGATAAGAGCTGTAGTATCCTAGATACGATAAGAGCTGTAGTATCCTAGATACGATAAGAGCTACAGTATCCTAGATACGATAAAAGCTACAGTATCCTAGATACGATGAGAGTTACAGTATCCTAGATACGATAAGAGCTACAGTATCCTAGATACGATAAGAGCTACAGTATCCTAGATACCATAAGAGCTATAGTATCCTAGATACGATAAGAGCTATAGTATCCTAGATTCGATAAGAGCTATAGTATCCTAGATTCGATAAGAGCTATAGTATCCTAGATACGATAAGAGCTGTAGTATCCTAGATACGATAAGAGCTACAGTATCCTACAGTTGCAATCAAATTCAAAGTGTACACTAGTCTATTAATAAGTAGTTAAAATCATGTCATACTAAAGTAATAAGCATTTAGTTGAATAAAGAAATTAATTTAAAGTAACTGCTGAACCTACGTATCACGGATACTCTACTAGGTATAATAACAGTCATTGCTACTGTTAATTCTCGCTATTAATCATATTGCATTAATTTGGAAAAAATAGAAAAAATGGAAAGTAGCTCAAGTACACAGGTATCCATGATACGCAAAGTATATTATTACTCAATGTGTATCCACTTAACAATATATCGTGTAACTAGTTAGTTAATAAAAAAGAACTTATTTATTTTTGTGACATTGCAGGAAATGCAGTTCAGAGGAAATTGCCCTCTATATTTAATTAATTTCCACGAGTTTTATTACACTCTATTGAGGAATATAAACATTACTTAGAAATGAAGGAGTTAGAGGGAATCTATTATAAAATTTAAATGATAAAATTTAATGCTTGCAAAAATATTTCTTTGAAAAAATATATGAAGTTATTAATTTTTTTTCAGAAGACTCAAATTAATATCGAAGTCATTTTTGAAGATGAAGTTTATATACAGTATCTTTAGTTCGAACAGACTCGCACTTCTAAATCTAATAGGTATAGGGTAAGTTCTGAATTATCGGACAGTTCCACAACTTCTATCATGTAGGAAAAAGTTATCAAGAGGTTATTTAAACTCAGTGTTGTAGGTTTTTTGGTTTCAAGCTTTCGAATAGAGATTTCTATTCATCATCAGGAGAAGGGTGGAAAACCTGGACCTGACAATGAATTTTATGACCAATAGTTGTATGTTGGAGACTGTCTCTCTATTTCAGCTATCTATCCTATAGTTTATTATTAAATTTAAACTAGGTATAGGATAGATAACTTAAATAGAAAGACGGTATCCAACATGCAACTATTGGTCATAAAATTCATTGTCAGGTCCAGGTTTTCCACCCTTCTCCTGATGATGAATAGAAATCTTTCTATTCAAAAGCTTGAAACCGAAAGAAAATCAACGTTGAGTTCAAATAACCTCTTGATAATATGGATTTCCCGTTGAGTTTCAATCTTTTTGTAATAAAAAATGTATAACAATTAAAACAGCGTGTTGCCTAATGATTATTATACCTTTTTAATGATCGCAAATGGGGGCCATCCAATAACTTGGAACATCCCTGTTCAAATATTAGATGTTGGAATGGCTCGTTACAATGTGGTAATTCCCATTCCCAGTGTTGCAATACACTGTTTGGGCAGTCATTCGAATACAGTGCGAATTAATTATCGGTCTGAATATTGATAAGCCTTTTGGTATTCATTTGCCTTTTCTTTTGTTGGTTGAAGGGCTATGATTGCGATGGCAAGGAGTGGTTTGAGTTATTCGGTTTGGAAGTGTGAATGTTCTTTGGTTTTAACGTATAGATTTCAATGAATATTTTATCAACATTTTAAACATAGAATATAACTTTTTTTTCAAAATTTAACATATTATTTATTGCATTTTTGCCAATATTATTTTAGATATTTTTATTGACTGTAATTTATAATATATTTAAAATCCTCATGTAAAATAAATGAATATAGTTATATCGTTTGGGTTTCAATTAAAATGGATTAAATGTTTATAAATACATTAACTGTTAACATCATCAATTTACACCATCGATAACTTCACCAAATGCAATTGCTATTGTATTGTCCTTCATTTGTTTGTATGCATATGCCGATACTATCGGTAAAGCGGAGATGGTTGATAGTATCGGTAAAGTGTAGATGGTTGATAGCATCGGTAAAGTGTAGATGGTTGATACTATCGGTAAAGCGGAGATGGTTGATATTATCGGTATAGCGGAGATGGTTGATATTATCGGTATAGCGGAGATGGTTGATACTATCGGTAAAGTGTAGATGGTTGATAGTATCGGTAAAGTGTAGATGGTTGATAGTATCGGTAAAGTGGAGATGGTTGATAGTATCGGTAAAGCGGAGATGGTTGATAGTATCGGTAAAGTGGAGATGGTTGATACTATCGGTAGAGTGGAGATGGTTGATACTATCGGTAAAGTGGAGATGGTTGATAGTATCGGTAAAGTGGAGATGGTTGATAGTATCGGTAAAGTGTAGATGGTTGATACTATCGGTAAAGCGGAGATGGTTGATACTATCGGTAGAGTGGAGATGGTTGATAGTATCGGTAAAGTGTAGATGGTTGATAGTATCGGTAGAGTGGAGATGGTTGATAGTATCGGTTTGTGTATCGGGGTATTAAATTCTATTTCAATTTATTATCAATGTTAATTGTATTTTGTGTATGTAAATGCATGCAAAAAAGCTACTCCGTACATATCCGCTCAGAAATGGAAGAGGAAAATGAAGAGCTGCTTTCTAACAAATTTCTTATTTAAATAAACTGATATTTTAATAAAATAAAACTAAAATTTAAATATTTAACAAGAAATTTTATTTTACTTTAAACACAATCAATTGTTAAGTTTCACATCACTTAAGTAGCCTCTATTTTAACGGGCAGGTACACTAGTCTGTTCTCAGTTCTTTAACTTCATCATGTTTAGTTAAAAAGTTTGTTAGTCTATATCTCGTTACATAGCGTTATAAAAACTACATCATGTAACTAGAATACACTTCTAGTTGTTATTTTTTAACTTTTTCCTCTTTGTTCAGTTACTAGTATGTCCGTGACCCGATTGGTCAGACACTACTTTATATTAATTAATTTCTTAATCACTTAGAGGCTTAATTACCTCAATATGCCATGATTTCCAATCTATTAATAAATCGTGTTTTATTCTGCACCTAAAAATAAACGTATATTTTTTATCTGGTAATTATAGAGGAGTTGTAACAAGGATACTGTATGATATCATCTATGATACTATAGCTACCGTATCTAGGATACCATGGCTATCATATCTAGGATACTATGGCTACTGTTTCTAGGATACTATGGCTATCGTATCTAGGATACTATGGCTATCGTATCTAGGATACTATGGCTACTGTATCTAGGATACTATGGCAATCGTATCTAGGATACTATGGCTATCGTATCTAGGATACTATGGCTACTGTATCTAGGATACTATTTCTCTTCCATTTAATCGTCATTAGAGTTCATTTTAATTGTCAAATAGACTCAATTTCCTCCTAATTCCTTCAGTGGTCAAACACATTGACAGGTTTAGAAGTTGAAAATACGAACTATAATGATTGAAATGATTTACCCATTTAATAATCTTAAAAAGTTAAAATATGAAACAAGTGTAGGTACTACACAACAAAATAAGTTATATAATATTTCTAAATCCATTTTATTTCTTCCTAATAGTTTTGAAATACGCGTGTGTTCCTTATATTAGTCGGTTTATAGTCGGTGAGGAAAAGCGTGATGGAATTTAATAAAAGCCGGAATTTATGTTGGACTGAAGAAATGCCTACCATCTTACAAATTACTAGTGCAACTACATTCAATTCTATTTTCGATGGAATTGTAACAAAGTCAATAAATTGATCAGTTTTCTCAAATTTTTGGTATTGGTATCAATATACCAAATTCATAATCTTGATAAAAATCTATTTTCAAATATTGATAAAAAAAATCAATTTTCTTATATTGATAAAAAAAATCAATTTTCAAATATTGATAAAAAAAATCAATTTTCAAATATTGATAAAAAAAATCAATTTTCAAATATTGATAAAAAAATCAATTTTCAAATATTGATAAAAAAATCAATTTTCAAATATTGATAAAAAAAAATCAATTTTCAAATATTGATAAAAAAAATCAATTTTCAGATATTGATAAAAAAATCAATTTTCAAATATTGATAAAAAAATCAATTTTCAAATATTGATAAATTTTCTACTAAATATAGTTTATTTTTTCTCTCTCATCTTGATAGTAGCTTCTTAACTTTTGAGGGAATTCACCCGGAAGTGTTTTCATTGGATAAGTTAGCCTCTAAAGTGCTGTACAATCTCCTCCAACCGCTATCTTCTTTGCAATGAACAGAAGGTTGGTTAGAGGTTAGTAAACGATAGAAAGGGGTTGTTTTATTTAGTTGGTGAGGGAGAAATGAATTAGGTGACAATTAGCCTTATTTATGATTAGGTTGAATGAATAAATTAATATTTCTTTTTTTTTTTTTTTACTTGAACACTGAATTTTCTGCATCCATGAGCATTTTCACCGACTGGTGGTAGGTGACTTTGTTCATGACGTCATCGATATGACCTTTGGTTCTAAAACAGATGTCCACATAGACACACTCATCTTCAAACTCTACTTTTTTTGTTAAAAGTTTCATAACTGTAACTCAAAAATTGACCGCTAGAGAGGCTAAATGTCCTGAAAACCTAACATGAATGTCATAATATCTATACAAACATGTTTAAATAACATTTCATTTAGTTAAGATATAATTATTTCTCCTTCTATAAACTTTAGAGGCCTATTAAATGTTTCACTTATGGTGTTTTTGGGGCTACATTGACAGCTTTTTAATTTATGCCTCTCCTGAAAAGTAGCTTTTTTTGACAAAACAGCGATATATCTATTAAATATTCTGTTGAATCCATCTCCTTTTGGGTTTACTAATAATAGCCAATTACTTTACGAACCAAATTGATTTTGAAGTTGATTATAATTACTAAAAAGTAGCTACACCATTCAATCTGTCTAGGTAGGTACACAGTGAATGAAATGCAAACAAAGCTATTGAAAAAGCTTTGGTGCTACTAACGGACATGAAGAAAGGGGATCTAGGGAAAGGAGCGAGTTATTGGACGGTTTCCCATTTTCAATCATATGTGAAAACGAGTTAAATGATCATATAACCGTTATTTTAATTGGTATCCATGATACCTGCAAGGTATTATTTCATTTTGTATCCATGATGCCTCCTTGTATCTTGGATACCAATTAAAATAACGAGTAGCAACTTTTTGATGAACAAAGTTGTTGAGATAAATTGAAAAAATCAATGAATTTTGAATAATTATTCCACGAGTTTCCCCGACGAATAAGGTTTAAACTGTAGATTTCTAGGGAAGATTTAAACAATAACTACACTCTATCGAGGCATTAGTTTTACCATTTATGCCCTATTTACACGCTATCTATTCACTTTCCATTGAAAGGCTCTGTAAAAACACTAATTTCTTTGATTGGAGATTAAAGTTAAGGAACTTTTACTACCAACTTGGAGATAATTGCCCCCCTTTTACGAGAGCCCCCTTTTTTATTGGAGGGGGGGGAGGGGGGGGTGATTGATTTTAGGCAATGAATCACTGTTTGGACTTCGAATTTGACTGATGATTTATAGAGGGGGGGAATATATTTAAAGGTTCACTGCAGTCATTTAAAGGTTCACTGCAGTCATTTAAAGGTTCACTGCAGTCATTTAAAGGTTCACTGCAGTTATTTAAAGGTTCACTGCAGTCATTTAAAGGTTCACTGCAGTCATTTAAAGGTTCACTGCAGTCATTTAAAGGTTCACTGCAGTTATTTAAAGGTTCACTGCAGTCATTTAAAGGTTCACTGCAGTCATTTAAAGGTTCACTGCAGTTATTTAAAGGTTCACTGCAGTCATTTAAAGGTTCACTGCAGTCATTTAAAGGTTCACTGCAGTCATTTAAAGGTTCACTGCAGTCATTTAAAGGTTCACTGCAGTTATTTAAAGGTTCACTGCAGTTATTTAAAGGTTCACTGCAGTCATTTAAAGGTTCACTGCAATTGTATCAACTGTGTTCACCTCTTTATATGAACGGTGTAGACACCCACCACTCACTACCCATCACTCACCACTCACTATCCATCACTCACCACTCACTACCCATCACTCACCACTCACTACCCATCACTCACCACTCACTACCCATCACTCACCACTCACTACCCATCACTCACCACTCACTACCCATCACTCACCACTCACTACCCATCACTCACCACTCACTACCCATCACTCACCACTCACTACCCATCACTCATCACTCACTACCCATCACTCATCACTCGCTACCCATCACTCATCACTCGCTACCCATCACTCATCACTCACTACCCATCACTCACCACTCACTACCCATCACTCACTACCCATCACTCACCACTCACTACCCATCACTCACTACCCATCACTCACCACTCACTACCCATCACTCATCACTCGCTACCCATCACTCATCACTCACTACCCATCACTCACCACTCACTACCCATCACTCACCACTCACTACCCATCACTCACCACTCACTACCCATCACTCACCACTCACTACCCATCACTCATCACTCGCTACCCATCACTCACCACTCACTACCCATCACTCATCACTCGCTACCCATCACTCGCTACCCATCACTCATCACTCACTACCCATCACTCATCACTCACTACCCATCACTCACCACTCACTACCCCTCACTCACCACTCACTACCCCTCACTCACCACTCACTACATATCACTCACTACCCATCACTCACCACTCACTACCCATCACTCACCACTCACTACCCATCACTCACCACTCACTACCCATCACTCATCACTCGCTACCCATCACTCATCACTCGCTACCCATCACTCATCACTCGCTACCCATCACTCATCACTCACTACCCATCACTCACCACTCACTACCCCTCACTCACCACTCACTACATATCACTCACTACCCATCACTCACCACTCACTACCCATCATGTCTGCTCCATCATAAGGAGGGTACCATCCAATTGAGGCCCAAAGCTTCGCCTTTTATTGGGGAATTTCTTTTTGGAAATTGAATTGGTATCCTCGATACGGTGGGGATACGTATCATGGATACGTACGAGACTTTAAATAGTCTTCAGAGTTGCGGCTTTCAACATTAAGCTCAGTTCTTTCGTTTTATTCATTTATTTTTCTAACCGTTCTATTTTCATGGGGGCTTTATTTATATCTTGACTTCTTTTATTCATATTATTCGAATATTTCTAATAGTTAAGTTCTTTTGCTTACTTGGTTGGTATGTGAGGAGCGGCCATTTAATTACTTGGGTTAAAATTCTCCTAGTGACTATAATCAATTTGTTTAATTTACTGTTTGCGATACCTCTCAATAATAATCATTAATTCCTTCTATTCATTAAATAGCATCAAATTAAAATATCGTAGCTGCCAAAAGAACAAGGTTGATAAAAGCACACTTGGTTTAAATTAGGTGTACTCTAATTAAATAGTAATCAGACTAAGGCTCAAATTATCAGTCCTTTTTTAACATTTATACATGTCAATCAATCAATGATTTACCTATGGAGGAGTTTAACTTACAACATGGGTCAAACTTTTGTGGTAGAGGGTTTCACCTCTCTCTAATAAGCACAAGGGTTTACACAAACACTGATATAATATAGATGGGAATTAGAGGGATTCTACCGATTAGGGTCCGACCCGAACCTCTTCGAGACCACAATACTCATGCGTCTTTACTGTCTGTGTCATCCTCCACTGGAGCTTTGCTAATTTGCGTGGACGAGGACTCGTTTAAATCACAGTATTTTTTTACTGTTCATCGAATGACTGCTCTGCAACATCGGAAGCTGTTCTGCAATCTGCTTATATTGCTGGTATCCCCATCTTTTCCTCTCCTAGTCTCTGACTCTGCCGTAAAGTATACAATATCTATGGTTAGGACACTGGTACACAGTTCGGCAACTGTCCACCCCTATATAGGCTTGGTGGATATTTTCATCGGCTAAGTTTTTCGATGGTTTCCTTACGAAGCTCGGGGTTAGATGAAATTTTCCTCGGTCTTGATGCTGATGGCTCCTAATCTTCTTCAGACTTTCGTGAGCAGAGTGTGCGTGACAGACAACTAAGGAGAGTTAAAAGAAACATGCATCTCGGAAGAAAACTCCCAAAACTCCACCCAAATCTAAACGTCAGACGTCTCTTCTTCCATTCCTCCAATTTCTTTTGCCAGCTCCTCAATCACAAGTGGGACGTCATCAAATTTGCCCTCAAAACCAACAGGATCTCTTCCGAATTCTTATTACTCTTTATCACTTAAGAAATAACACTTTTGAATACTTTTGACAGATCAAAAACCTCCAAAACTCATTTTTCTATCAAGTTGACCACAGAAAACCATTCGGTCTAGAGAATACACCATGTGGTGACCTACCTTCATCAATTTGGTCTATATAACATTTGAAAAAGATTCACTACTTTCTCAGTGTAATAGGGTTAGTTCCGAATTATTGGTCAGTTCAACTTTCCGGTCATATAAGAAATAACGATATAATAGTAATTATTTATTATTTATTTTAGTTGGTATCCATGATACCTGCAGGTATCATGGATACCAAGTAAAATAAAAAGTAAATATTATTATTTTTTCGTTTTTTCTTATATGACCGGAAATGTGGAACTGACCAATAATTCGGAACTTACCCTAAATATCACTGTCAAACCCTCTCTGTAAACTACAAACACTGAAACAGAAAAAAAAAATACCCGATTGCACTTCTTTTCTAAGTCACCGAAAATAACTAACTTCAAATGATGGGACTGTCTGAAGATTTTACACCTATAGGTATATACCATAACTTTCCCTTCTTAATCTTCTATGGCCCCACCATAACTTTCCCCTCTCAATCTTCTATGGCCCCACCTTAACTTTCCCCTCTTAATCTTCTATGGCCCCACCATAACTTTACCCTCTCAATCTTCTATGGCCCCACCTTAACTTTCCCCTCTTAATCTTCTATGGCCCCACCATAACTAGCAGAATAATTGTACTCAATATTAACACTAGTGTCAGATAGCTCACTAATCACATTCATTGCAATCATTTGCATTTAATTTATCTATTGTTTTTTTTATATTTCAATACAAGTCGATATTAATTATTAATCCAATCACTTAATTGCTTCATGAATATTAAAAGATAGATAAATTATCTATGAAATGATCAAGAATAATAGTCAATCTGGAATATTGAATAAAATATATAGAATAAATGAATTCATAGATAAAAAAATTATGATATAGATTTACATAAGTTGATTAATGATTATATTTACTAGTAAATAATTATATAATTTGTTTGAAAAGATTATTTTATTTACGTATTTTATTATATTTACATATATTTTATTTAATACTTGTTAGTATCAATATCCCACTCTATCCCCATCAATATCCCACTCTATCCCTATCAATATCCCACTCTGTCCCCATCTATATCCCACTCTTTCCCCATCAATATCCCACTCTATCCCCATCAATATCCCACTCTATCCCCATCAATATCTCACTCTATCCCCATCAATATCCCACTCTATCCCCATCTATATTCCACTCTATCCCCATCTATATTCCACTCTATCCCCATCAATATCCCACTCTATCCCCATCAATATCCCACTCTATCCCCATCAATATCCCACTCTATCCCCATCAATATCCCACTCTATCCCCATCAATATCCCACTCTATCCCCATCAATATCCCACTCTATCCCCATCAATATCCCACTCTATCCCCATCAATATCCCACTCTATCCCCATCAATATCCCACTCTATCCCCATCAATATCCCACTCTATCCCCATCTATATCCCACTCTATCCCCATCTATATCCCACTCTATCCTCATCAATATCCCACTCTATCCCCATCAATATTCCACTCTATCCCCATCAATATCCCACTCTATCCCCATTAATATCTCACTCTATCCCCATCAATATCCCACTCTATCCCCATCAATATCCCACTCTATCCCCATCTATATTCCACTCTATCCCCATCTATATTCCACTCTATCCCCATCTATATTCCACTCTATCCCCATCTATATCCCACTCTATCCCCATCTATATCCCACTCTATCCTCATCAATATCCCACTCTATCCCCATCAATATTCCACTCTATCCCCATCAATATCCCACTCTATCCCCATTAATATCTCACTCTATCCCCATCAATATCCCACTCTATCCCCATCAATATCCCACTCTATCCCCATCTATATTCCACTCTATCCCCATCTATATTCCACTCTATCCCCATCTATATTCCACTCTATCCCCATCTATATCCCACTCTATCCCCATCAATATCCCACTCTATTCCCATCAATATTCCACTCTATTCCCATCAATATTCCACTCTATCCCCATCAATATCCCACTCTTTCCCCATCAATATCCCACTCTATCCCCATCTATATCCCACTCTATCCCCATCTATATTCCACTCTATCCCCATCTATATCCCACTCTTTCCCCATCAATATCCCACTCTATTCCCATCAATATTCCACTCTATTCCCATCAATATTCCACTCTATCCCCATCAATATCCCACTCTATTCCCATCAATATCCCACTCTATCCCCATTAATATCCCACTCTATCCCCATTAATATCCCACTCTATCCCCATTAATATCCCACTCTATCCCCATCAATATCCCACTCTATCCCCATCTATATCCCACTCTATCCCCATCAATATCCCACTCTATCCCCATTAATATCCCACTCTATCCCCATTAATATCCCACTCTATCCCCATCAATATCCCACTCTATCCCCATCAATATCTCACTCTATCCCCATTAATATCTCACTCTATCCCCATTAATATCTCACTCTATCCCCATCAATATCCCACTCTATCCCCATTAATATCCCACTCTATCCCCATCAATATCCCACTCTATCCCCATTAATATCCCACTCTATCCCCATTTATCCCACACCTCTCCCCTCAAATCCGAGGCAAAAATCCCCTCAACTTTTGGCCCAAAGTTTATGGTCTTCAATCTAATTTGGTGGAGCGATTCAAAGTTCATGAATAACCCTGATTAGAACTACCAGATATGAACCAATTAGGCAACTTGGGGGTACCAGTGGTGTGTCTGTGGTCCATGTACCACCTAGGTACCTTAACTTAACCTATGGTGTTTGTGTACCACCTAGGTACCAATGGTTTCCGTGGTGCAGAATGTACCACCTTTAACAGCCACACTGTTATATTTACTGTACCAGTTAGAAATAGAGTAAAGTATCTATCGATGTTATTTTGAAATTTGAATAGAGTTTTTAAAATAGAAACCTATTGCAATTTTCATCCTGTGTTTCATTCACATCTGGTAATTGTAAGTTTATGCTATTGTTATTTCTCAATTATTATTAGCTTTCTTAGTATCTTGGATACCAATTAAACCCGGCTAGTATCTTGGATACCAATTAAACACGGCTAGTATCTTGGATACCAATTAACCCGGCTAGTATCTTGGTACCAATTAAACCCGGCTAGTATCTTGGATACCAATTAAACCCGGCTAGTAACTTGGATACCAATTAAACCCGGCTAGTATCTTGGATACCAATTAAACCCGGCTAGTAACATGGATACCAATTAAACACGGCTAGTAACTTGGATACCAATTAAACACGGCTAGTATCTTGGATACCAATTAAACCCTGCTAGTAACTTGGATACCAATTAAACCCGGCTAGTAACTTGGATACCAATTAAACCCGGCTAGTAACTTGGATACCAATTAAACACGGCTAGTAACTTGGATACCAATTAAACCCGGCTAGTATCTTGGATACCAATTAAACCCGGCTAGTAACTTGGATACCAATTAAACCCGGCTAGTAACTTGGATACCAATTAAACCCGGCTAGTAACTTGGATACCAATTAAACCCGGCTAGTAACTTGGATACCAATTAAACCCGGCTAGTAACTTGGATACCAATTAAACCCGGCTAGTAACTTGGATACCAATTAAACCCGGCTAGTAACATGGATACCAATTAAACACGGCTAGTAACTTGGATACCAATTAAACACGGCTAGTAACTTGGATACCAATTAAACCCGGCTAGTAACTTGGATACCAATTAAACCCGGCTAGTAACTTGGATACCAATTAAACACGGCTAGTAACTTGGATATCAATTAAACACGGCTAGTATCTTGGATACCAATTAAACCCGGCTAGTAACTTGGATACCAATTAAACCCGGCTAGTATCTTGGATACCAATTAAACACGGCTAGTATCTTGGATACCAATTAAACCCGGCTAGTAACTTGGATACCAATTAAACCGGGCTAGTATCTTGGATACCAATTAAACCCGGCTAGTAACTTGGATACCAATTAAACCCGGCTAGTAACTTGGATACCAATTAAACCCGGCTAGTATCTTGGATACCAATTAAACCCGGCTAGTAACTTGGATACCAATTAAATCCGGCTAGTATCTTGGATACCAATTAAACCCGGCTAGTAACTTGGATACCAATTAAACCCGGCTAGTAACTTGGATACCAATTAAACCCGGCTAGTAACTTGGATACCAATTAAACCCTGCTAGTAACTTGGATACCAATTAAAATAAAAGACAAATAATAATTTTTCTAGTTGTTTCTTATACGATAGAATATGTGGAGCCGTACAATAACTTTTAACTTTAGCTTATCAGTATCATTAAGTATTTAAATGTATTACTAGTTAAGAGACTTGATGAAATGTCATCAACTTAAAAGAAAAGAAAACTGTTGATAGATATTAAAAAAATATATCAATTCAAACCTAGAAATCTTGAGAAACGTTGCTCAAATTTGAATATAAAAAAGAAACGTTCAAGGTATTAAAATAAAACGTTTATCTTGCTGAAAAAACTTGCCTAGTTAAGAAGAAAATTATAGAGTATATATTTTACCATTGAGAGAGAAAAAGGTATTTAAAGTGTATTTAGTTATTTGCAACAATATTAATATTTGAAAAATTATATTGAATGTTATTTTAATACTATTTTTTTGGTACTACCAGCACTGTAGCTGTGTTCCTGAGTGTACAGTTCTTCCTGTCAATAACTGTCAGCATTGCTGTCAGGAGGAATAAATTCACTGTCAGTTTCTATTATACATCTTCGACAAAAACCTTTGTTAGTTCTAATGAATTGATAGGATATTTTAATACCACTATACATACATTTTAATACCACTATACATACATTTTAATACCACTATACATACATTTTAATACCACTATACATACATTTTAATACCACTATACGTACATTTTAATGCCACTATACATACATTTTAATACTACTATACATACATTTTAATACCACTATACATACATTTTAATACAACTATACATACATTTTAATACCATTATAGTGATACTATCCAGAAAAAATACTCAAACTGTATGTCACTATAACTGTATGTCACTATAACAGTATGTCACTATAACTGTATGTCACTATAACTGTATGTCACTATAACTGTATGTCACTATAACTGTATGTCACTATAACTGTTCAATTAGTAGAATTAAAGTACAGGTTGCTACCATTTCATCCCCATTAAAGTGCAGTTCATTTCTTATTAGTGTTGTACCACTGATGTTGCGATTAGGTTTACAGAACAATTAGAGAATTAAGGAGTGTCATTACTGGTAAATGACTCTATGGTCGTAACTACTTAATACCTTGTAGCAATGGGAATTGGGGTTATATTTGTTACAGCATTGCCTCAATATTGTTACAACATTGCCCCAATATTGTTACAACATTGCCCCAATATTGTTACAACATTGCCCCAATATTGTTACAACATTGCCCCAATATTGCTATAACATTGCCCCAATATTGTTACTACATTGCCCCAATATTGTTACTACATTGCCCCAATATTGTTATAACATTGCCCCAATATTGTTACAACATTGCCTCAACATTGTTACAACATTGGGACAATATTGTAAAACTATTGTTACAATGTAATAATTAATATTCTTGCAATATTTTAACATTATTATAATGTTGGTAAGGTTGATCTAAATATATTCGTGTGTAAGTGTATCATGCATTATCATATGGTAAGAGAGTAGGGTAAACACATACAGAGATAACAACTACTTTATTGTGCCTACCTACCCTATACATTATAAATAACTGAGTACAGTCACCTAAAGAAATTACAGTCCACTGATTCATTTAAAGATGGTAGGGTAAAGGGACAGCTACCGTATGTGAAATTATATGGTTTAAATTTAAAAAACGGGTATTTGAATATTGATTTTCTTTCAGTATTTGATTCCTATGTGGTAATTGAGACTTTGCCCTATGTTCATATTTATTTCTGTAATTGATGGTTGCTACAGGTAGATATGTGCTATAGGTGTATGTCATGTATGACAAACAACCATTTGTCGCCTGTAGATGTGTAAGTACTTTGTAAGAGTAGAGGGTTAACCCTTTCTGAACTGAGGTTTGTCATCACATCTCTATTTAAACAATGTATGATATTTAATATGCTTTTTTTGAATTGGAAGAAATTGTGAATTTTTTTCTAATAAAGAAATTTTTGGGAAACTGAAATTGAAATATGTCTATGTATCACTGATACTGTTAATTCTATGTATCACTGATACTGTTAATTTTATATATCACTGATACCGTTAATTCTATGTATCACTGATACTGTTAATTCAATGTATCACTGATACTGTTAATTTTATGTATCACTCATACCATGTTTTACCATACTTTAAAAATAAACATTTTTTTATTTTCATTGAAGTGAATTCAATTTGTGATTATTTTGATGATTTATTCTATATCATTTATGAATAATTGTAAATGATATCACTCACCAGGAAATATTTAAAGCGCAAGACACTCTAAGCGGTGTCTTTTTCTATCAATTCCTCCTCTACATCAATAATGCGACAACATTACTTTTCAATTTGTTTGCCCCCAATATCCACAGACTCTATCCCATAGTAAACAGAAGAAATGACTCAACACCGCCTGTCGAAACGGAGCAAACTTGAAATTAGAAAACTAATAAGGAAAGAAGTTAAAATTATTGATTTTTTTAAAAATTTAATTGCAGTATTTACAATGATAATATTCTGTTTTTGTGTAATTGTACTTTATAATTAGGCCCCTAGGCAATTGAACTTCGGAATGATTGAGCCCCAAGACAATTGAGCCTATAAAAATTGTGACAGGAGACACAATAAAGAAGTACTTATTTGTTATTAAAGTAGTAATGGTCTTCAATTATTATTTTATTGCCGTAGACTGTGAAGACGATGGGCTCAGGTTTTCACTACTTGCCAAGTTACTAGTAAATCACTAGGTACTCTCACTAGTTAATAGTTATCGCTGTAACTAGTATCAATATTAGTACAAGGTGGGAGAACTGTTCGTTATTTACAATAAATATCAAACGGGAACAAACTAACATTTATATCTATGTAACACAAATAATAACATACCTGTTAACCTATATAAACAAATAACATATTAATACCAATATAGCTCAAAAAAAAATAAACATTTCACTTATTTCAAAAACGGAATAAATTTTATGGGAATTCGAACTTTACGGGGAGCACCGAAAAATTTGAAAAATTAATTTTTATGTAGGTATATAAATAATTAAATTTTCATATGTTTAAATTAAATTTAAAAATTGTAATTTCTTCTAATCGTATTTTTTTTCTTTTTTCAGCTTCCCCCACCCCCCTATGCTCCTCCCCCTGCTGCTCCCCCCTCCTCACTGACTCCTCCCTCCTCTCCTCATCACGACTCCTGTTGGAGACTCATGTGAGTGAGGAGGCAGAGAGACTCAGTGAGTCACTGGTACAAAGAGCCACGGCACTTAGAGGTGAGTCAAAGTTGTAGTGGTCTATGTGCTAAAAAATAGGTAGTGGTTTATGTGCGAAAAATAGGTAGTGGTCTATGTGCGAAAAAATAGGTAGCTAGTGATATTTATGCAAAAAAAAAATATTTTAGTGATTTAAATTAAAAAGACGTTACTAGTGTGAAAAAAATAGAAATAGGTAGTGATGTGAAAAAAATTAGTGATCCATGTGAGTAAAAAACGTTGATAATTTATGTTATCAAAATAGGTTGTGATCTATGTGAAAAATAATATAAAACGTTAGTTATCTGTGGAAAATAAAAAACGTTAGTACCTATATAATCTATGTGCAAAAAAAAAACGTTAATAATCTATGTGCAAAATAAATAAAATTTAATTGATAGAAAAGCAATAGTAATCTATTTAAAACGTTGTAGAAAACGTATTTTATTATTTTCAAATTATAGCATAGTATTAATTATAAAAAAAACTTAAATGTAACGTTGATCTATCTCTCTTTGTAGGGTAAGTTACGTATTATCGGTCAGTACTACATCTTTGGTCATATAAGAAAAAACAATATAAAATTAATATTGAATTACTTTTGGCTAATAATTTTTATATTGTTTTTCTTATATGACCGAAGATGTAGTACTGACCTATAATTCGTAACATACCCTACCGTCTCAACTATTTCGCACATACAGCACTAATACTATCACTCTCTAAAAAGATCGTATTTGTTTTATTAGAGTGTTAAGAATCACTGTGCTCGTGACGGCAAAAAAGCTGAGTGTGCACTACGTGCGACTGGGTAGCACTTTACTAGACGTTAAGTCAATATTGTTAACAATTGTGAAGGATGGGCAATTGTTAGAGACGGGCAATTGTTAATAAAAAATAAATTCTTGTTTATTTTATGTCCATCTTGTATTTATCAAAATGTTGTAGGGTAAGTACTGAGATATCGAACTGTTCCACATTATCGATCATAAAGTAAAATTATACGAGTTAAATTATCAAATATTTCAAGGATGAACAGTACCCTCTATTTCAACATGTTCGCTAACTAGAGTTAAATTATATAATCCCTGATACATTTGGTATGGTTTGAATCGTTCCCACGGATATTAGCATTTCAACGATATCAGAGTGTGCCGATTGTAATCGGTAGTGGTATCTAGAATCGGTAGTGGTATCTAGAATCGGTAGTGATATCTAGAATCGGTAATGGTATCTAGAATCGGTAATGGTATCTAGTATCGGTAATGGTATCTAGTATCGGTAGTGGTATCTAGTATCGGTAGTGGTATCTAGTATCTGTAGTGGTATCTAGTATCGGTAGTGGTATCTAGTATCGGTAATGGTATCTAGTACCGGTAAATTTAATTTTCCGGTACAACTGATGTAAGTAAGTTCGGGGTCAACTCCGCTTTAATTCGTCCTGTTATAACAGCGGGGTCTACTTATAGCGAGTCTGCCTGTAATTTATTTACATCATATTCTTAAGAAGGTACATGGGCCTTTATCTGACCTTTAAAGGTCTAGGCCTATGTTGCTATCAGCTACGGTTATCTTTTTGCTTTAAATTTTACAAAGGTAATAAATTGTCTTTCCTTTCACTATTTCCCTTTTTTCCCTCCGCAGATTGTGGAAGGTTGTATTTAGATCAAGTTTATTCATTTATCATCTTGTTATTCGCATAACTCAAAAGTAATTAAATAAATTGCCTGAAATTTGTGGGACGATTGGTCATTATCCAGGAACCAGTTTGTTAGATTTTGGGAGTGAACAGGTCAAAGGTCAAGGTCATTTATAACCCATGTATTATTCAATGGTTTATGTCATTTATAAGCGACAGCGAAGGTATGCGCTCTACGAGTGCCCGTAATCTACTATATACTTTTTTCCTCTATTTCTTACCAGTTCTCAGTTCCATATTTTTTTTAATTTCCTCCATACCCCCCTCCTCCCCCTCAATACCCCAGATAATCCCCACCCCATTCCCAGGAGATTCCCATCCCCCCCCCCCATTCCCAGGAGATTCCCATCCCCCCCCCCATTCCCAGGAGATTCCCATCCCCCCCCATTCCCAGGAGATTCCCATCCCCCCCCCCATTCCCGTTCCTCTTTCATTGGTTCCTCATTTCGAATTCAAACCGACAACTTATTTCTGGGAATTTATTGCACCAGATATTATCCTGAATAGGTTTGCATCTCTGGAATGGAGACTACTCAGATGTAGGCACTTATCTTCACTGTGACTACTTCCATGTAGGCACTTATCTTCACTGTGACTACTTCCATGTAGGCACTTATCTTCACTGAGACTACTTCTATGTAGGCACTTATCTTCACTGTGACTACTTCCATGTAGGCACTTATCTTCACTGTGACTACTTCCATGTAGGCACTTATCTTCACTGAGACTACTTCTATGTAGGCACTTATCTTCACTGTGACTACTTCCATGTAGGCACTTATCTTCACTGTGACTACTTCCATGTAGGCACTTATCTTCTCTGTGTCTACTTCCATGTAGGCACTTATCTTCACTGAGACTACTTCTATGTAGGCACTTATCTTCACTGAGACTACTTCCATGTAGGCACTTATCTTCACTGAGACTACTTCTATGTAGGCACTTATCTTCACTGTGACTACTCCCATGTAGGCACTTATCTTCACTGTGTCTACTTCCATGTAGGCACTTATCTTCACTGAGACTACTTCTATGTAGGCACTTATCTTCACTGTGACTACTTCCATGTAGGCACTTATCTTCACTGAGACTACTTCTATGTAGGCACTTATCTTCACTGTGTCTACTTCCATGTAGGCACTTATCTTCACTGAGACTACTTCTATGTAGGCACTTATCTTCACTGTGTCTACTTCCATGTAGGCACTTATCTTCACTGTGACTACTCCCATGTAGGCACTTATCTTCACTGTGTCTACTTCCATGTAGGCACTTATCTTCACTGAGACTACTTCTATGTAGGCACTTATCTTCACTGTGACTACTTCCATGTAGGCACTTATCTTCACTGAGACTACTTCTATGTAGGCACTTATCTTCACTGTGACTACTCCCATGTAGGCACTTATCTTCACTGTGTCTACTTCCATGTAGGCACTTATCTTCACTGAGACTACTTCTATGTAGGCACTTATCTTCACTGTGACTACTTCCATGTAGGCACTTATCTTCACTGTGACTACTTCCATGTAGGCACTTATCTTCTCTGTGTCTACTTCCATGTAGGCACTTATCTTCACTGAGACTACTTCTATGTAGGCACTTATCTTCACTGTGACTACTTCCATGTAGGCACTTATCTTCACTGAGACTACTTCTATGTAGGCACTTATCTTCACTGTGACTACTCCCATGTAGGCACTTATCTTCACTGTGTCTACTTCCATGTAGGCACTTATCTTCACTGTGACTACTCCCATGTAGGCACTTATCTTCACTGTGTCTACTTCCATGTAGGCACTTATCTTCACTGAGACTACTTCTATGTAGGCACTTATCTTCACTGTGACTACTTCCATGTAGGCACTTATCTTCACTGAGACTACTTCTATGTAGGCACTTATCTTCACTGTGACTACTCCCATGTAGGCACTTATCTTCACTGTGTCTACTTCCATGTAGGCACTTATCTTCACTGAGACTACTTCTATGTAGGCACTTATCTTCACTGTGACTACTTCCATGTAGGCACTTATCTTCACTGTGACTACTTCCATGTAGGCACTTATCTTCTCTGTGTCTACTTCCATGTAGGCACTTATCTTCACTGAGACTACTTCTATGTAGGCACTTATCTTCACTGTGTCTACTTCCATGTAGGCACTTATTTTCACTGTGACTACTTCCATGTAGGCACTTATACAGACTGTTGTAGGTGGTCTGACGTGTGTGCCTACTTATACTAAAAATATCAATAATAATATTTTCTATTTAAAAGTGATGATTTATTAAAGTATATATACAATAAACAGATCAAAGAACCCCTATAATTATTAATGGAGATATTCAGTTACTATAAATACAAATAAATAGTCATTGATACATACAGGGTGTCCCAAAACTAACTGCCCCCTACCAGTCTTCTGCTCAATTAAATCAGTTTTAAAATACTAATGCATATAATTTTCTCACATACTGCAGGTTAGTTACTTTAGGGACACACTGCATAACGCATATCATTGCCCTTAATTAGCATCAGCACATATCTATGATAGGTATGCCAATAATCTGCCGGTACAATCACCAGACAGACAAACTCTGTCTGTGCCTTTGGCTTGCTATCTCAGTTGCTAAATGATGACTTGTAAACAGAGAACGTACTGACCCGCCATTGCTTGATTGGGAGTTATTGCTTCTAACCATTATTGCTTTATTTACAACTATTGGTGGTTGTTTTAACCATTCATTGCTCTATTAACAACTATTGGTGGTTGTTTTAACCATTCATTGCTCTATTTACAACTATTGGTGGTTGTTTTAACCCTCATTGCTTTATTTACAACTATTGGTGGTTGTTTTAACCATTCATTGCTCTATTTACAACTATTGGTGGTTGTTTTAACCCTTATTTCTCTATTTACAACTATTGGTGGTTGTTTTAACCCTCATTGCTTTATTTACAACTATTGGTGGTTGTTTTAACCATTCATTGCTCTATTTACAACTATTGGTGGTTGTTTTAACCCTTATTTCTCTATTTACAACTATTGGTGGTTGTTTTAACCATTCATTGCTCTATTTACAACTATTGGTGGTTGTTTTAACCCTCATTGCTTTATTTACAACTATT
>CANNZV010003139.1:17379-89056 GCA_947561585.1 Caprella mutica | reverse complement strand
AAAACAGGCATGGCAGCTTTGGCCTCGTCTTCAGATATCAAACAAACAAGTCCGCATCGCGCGCCAATCCACGCAGCGCGATCAGCGATGGCGCCTTGCAGTCCAGTCGGCCCATCGACGAAACAGGACCTGGCGTTTCAACAGCTTCGCCGTGGCGAATGCTTTCGTACAAAGCGGGGGCCGCATCAGGTTCCACCACGATAATCTGGGGCTCATCACCCCAGACATGACGGAAATACGCAGCACAAGCCCCAGCCAAACCACCTACACCCGCTTGAAGCAGAATGTGGGTTGGCGGCTCAATCGCATCAGCGCACTCGGCCGCCATCGCCAGATATCCCTCCATCAGACGATGCGGCAACGCAGTATACCCCTCCCACGAGGAATCGCTCAGCAATGTCCACCCGTTTTCCGTGGCCGCTGCGCTGGCCGCAGCCATGCTGGCTTCATAGTCGTGACCGGCGCGCACAACGTCGGCGCCCTTGTCGCGCAGCTTTGGGCAAAGCCATCGGGCACGGTTTCCGACAGATACACCACAGCGCGCGCGCCAAAGACCTTGGCCCCCGCCGCCACAGACAAACCGTGATTCCCTGCACTGGCGGTTACATAGCAACGCCCCTCCAACGAGCCGCCCGCGGCCTGCGCTTCGTGTGCGATGACATAGGCCGCGCCCAGCGCCTTGAAGCTGCCCAGCCCCATACGACCCCGTTCGTCTTTGACGAAAACGCTGGCCACGCCCAAGCGGTCCGCCAACGCGCCCGATGTCACCAAAGGCGTGGCGCCGTGCGCTGGACAGTCTGCCAACAGCCGCAGAGGCGCCTGCGCGTCAACCGAAGGCACGGGGATTCCGTCCAGTTCAATCCCTTTGCCACGCCACGGGTTTTGAATGCTGTCCATTGGCCATCCTCATTTGTCCAAAACGTCCGGGTCACCCAAACGATTTTGACGCATCCGGTCAATCACGGAAATGATGACAGCAGCCCACGGTAGCGTTAAACTCGCGCCAACGTATTGTCGGAACCGGAGTTTTTCATGACCAACGCACGCGCTCTTTCGTGCAAATGCGGCACGATGCACTGGCAGGTGGCCTCTGATGCGCCGGCACACATCTGGCGTGCTATTGTGTTGATTGCCAAACTGCCGCACAACACTTCGGATCCGCCGACATGCTCGATCCCCAAGGTGGAACCGAAATTTTTCAAACTCTGCCGCGAATGTCACCATCACACAGGGCGTCCATCGACTTGCTCTGATGCGCCTAAGCCCCAAGGGCCTGTTCCGCTGGTACGCCGCATGCTGCGGTACTCCGATAGCCAATACACTGTCCTCCCCAAGTTTTCGTTTTGCGGAATCGTGCTCCCTGCGGACACCCAAGGATTTGGCCCCGTCACCGCACGTGTCCAGACCAAGGACGCTTTGGCGCCGGTCGATGAATTTGGGTTCAAGAAGACGGGATTCGATCTGATGAAACGCGCCCTTGCTGCGCGATTGACTGGCAAGTGGCGCAAAACGCCGTTCTTTGATGCCACAGGCGCCCCGGTCGCCCCACCTTTGGTGCTCAGCCTTGCTGAACGTGACGCAGCACGCCCTTCGTGACGCATCCACCTCTTCCCCTTTGCGCAGCCTTGTTCTAAGAGCGCGCAACGCGCCAAAGGGGACCCCGATGCAAGATCCAGCCATCACCGAAGACCTGATCGCAGCCCACGGTATCAGCCCGGATGAATACGCCGAAATCCTGCGTATCATGAACCGCGAGCCTACCTTTACAGAACTGGGCATCTTCTCGGCTATGTGGAACGAACACTGTTCCTACAAATCCTCCAAGATTCATCTGAAAAAGCTGCCCACCCACCGGCCCGCAGGTCATCTGCGGCCCCGGCGAAAATGCCGGCGTCGTGGATATTGGCGACGGACAGGCTGTGGTCTTCAAGATGGAGAGCCACAACCACCCGTCTTATATCGAACCCTATCAAGGTGCGGCCACTGGCGTTGGTGGCATTCTGCGCGACGTGTTCACGATGGGCGCGCGGCCGATCGCGGCGATGAATTCGCTTTCGTTTGGTGAAAAGGACCACCCCAAGACCCGGCAACTGGTGCATGGCGTGGTCGAAGGCGTCGGCGGCTATGGCAACTGCTTTGGCGTTCCGACCGTGGGCGGCGAAGTTCGCTTTCATCCCGCTTATAACGGCAACTGCCTTGTGAACGCCTTTGCCGCCGGTCTGGCTGATGCGGACAAGATTTTCTATTCGGCGGCGTCCGGCGTGGGCCGCCCCGTTGTCTATCTTGGCGCCAAGACAGGCCGTGACGGCGTTGGCGGCGTCACCATGGCCAGGCCGAGTTCGACGAAACCATCGAAGAAAAACGCCCCACCGTCAGGTTGGCGACCCCTTCACCGAAAAGCGCCTAATGGAAGCCACACTTGAGCTGATGCAAACCGGCGCGGTGATCTCGATTCAGGACATGGGCGCGGCTGGCCTGACCTGCTCGGCCGTGGAAATGGGCGACAAAGGCCAGTTGGGCATCGCCTTGACCTCGAAAAGGTCCCCCAGCGCGAAGAAAACATGACCGCCTATGAAATGATGCTGTCTGAATCTCAGGAACGCATGCTTATGGTTCTAGACCCGTCCAAAGAGGCCGAAGCAAAGGCTGTCTTTGACAAATGGGATCTGGATTTCGCCATCGTGGGTGAAACCATTGCCGAAGACCGGTTCCTGATTATGCACAACGGCGACTGCAAGGCCGACATGCCGCTGTCGCGCTGTCGTCCTCAGCCCCGGAGTACGACCGCCCGTGGGTTCCGACCCCTGCCCCCGATGATATGGAGGACGTGCCGCAGGTCGATCCCATCGACGCGCTCAAGGCGCTGGTTGCCTCGCCCAACTATTCCAGCCGCGAATGGGTCTACGAACAATACGACAGTCAGGTCATGGCCGACACCATGCGTATCCCCGGCTTTGGCGCGGGCGTGATCCGTGTGCACGGCACCGACAAGAAACTGGCATTCACCTCGGATGTGACCCCGCGCTATGTGCGCGCCAACCCTGTCGAGGGCGGCAAACAGGCTGTGGCCGAAGCCTATCGCAACCTCTCCGCCACAGGCGCGCTTCCCTTGGCCACCACCGACAACCTGAACTTCGGCAACCCCGAAAAGCCCGAAATCATGGGCCAGTTTGTCGGCGCGCTGGATGGCATCGGTCAGGCCTGCATTGCGCTGGACATGCCCATCGTGTCAGGCAACGTATCGCTGTACAATGAAACCGACGGCACCGGCATTCTGCCAACGCCGACGATTGGCGCGGTTGGCCTGATTGCTGCAGATGAAGAACCAATCCTTGGCTTGGCACGCGATGGTCACGTGGCACTGTTGATCGGCGACACTGCAGGCCATCTTGGACAATCCGCGCTGCTGAACGAAGTGTTCAACCGCGAAGACGGCGACGCACCCACCGTCGACCTGATGGCGGAAAAGCGCAACGGCACGTTCATTCGCGAAAACCGCGACCTGATCAAATGCTGCACCGACCTGTCTGACGGCGGCCTTGCGCTGGCGGCGTTCGAAATGGCCGAAGCCTCGGGCGTTGGCGTGCAAATCGACAGTGACGATACGGCCACCTCTTTGGTGAGGATCAGGCGCGCTACCTTGTGGCCTGCAACTTTGATCAGGCCGAACCTTGATGACCGCTGCAGGAGCCGCTGGCGTGCCAATCACCACCGTTGGCAAGTTCACCGGGGATGCCGTCAGTTTTGGCAATACCTCGATCCCACTGGCAGAGCTGTCCGATCTTTACCGGTCTGCTTTCGCAGGCCACTTCGCCTAAGCGGCCCGCCCGATGCGGGTGGCGGCCATGCCACCGCGTCAACCCGCTCTCCCTCCGACTGACTGGGTCGGTCTCCACAGGCTCCCTTCCCCGGCGTGACGGGGGAAGGACAGGATGGGGGCTGAGGCCTCGGGTCTTGGGATGAAAAGCCCAAGCCAATTGGATCACCCCTTTCGCTCGCGGCCTGTCCGCCCCATATTCCTAATATGTTAAAATTCACCCGATCCTGATTGCCTTGCTGACCGGTCTCGTCATGTACCGCATGTCGGCATGGCGCACCGCGCGCGAGCTTGATGCGCGGTCCACCGAACTGGCCGATCCGCATCTTAAACGCCTGACAGACCGGATGGCGCAGTCGCTCGATCTGCCCAGGATCAAGGTGCACATTTATGAAATCGACCCTGTGAATGGTCTGGCCGCCCCGACGGGCGGATTTTCATCACCCGTGGGTTCTATGACCGGTATCGCAATGGTAAGGTCAGTGCCGAAGAACTGGCTTCGGTGATTGCGCATGAATTGGGGCACGTGGCACTTGGCCATTCGAAACGCCGGATGATCGACTTTTCCGGCCAGAACGCCTTGCGCGCCGCGCTATTCATGATCATCGGACGCTTTATCCCGATCATCGGCCCATTGGTGATTGATGGGCTGATTTCGCTACTTGCCGCACGTTTGTCACGGGCGGACGAATACGAAGCCGACAGCTATGCCGCAGCGCTTTTGCAAAAATCCGGAATTGGAATTGCCCCGCAGATTTCCATGTTCGAAAAACTAGAGGCGTTGACCCAGTCGCGCAGCGGTGCCGCCCCTGCGTGGCTGATGTCACATCCCAAAACCGAAGAGCGCATTGCCGCGCTGCGCGCGCTTGAAACGCGGTGGACCACCACCTGAAACCTCTGGCGTTCACTCCGCCGCCAAAACCTCGAACGTCGCGTCTGCAACGTCACGCCCGTTGACCTGTACGGTCACTGCGTGTCGCCCGGGGTGCAGCCGGAACGTCGTCGCGTCGCCTTTCAGCACGTGCCGCTTGTCCAGTGTCATCGGGCGCCCACCTTTCAGCGTGGCGGACTTCAGTTTGAACACCTTTTCAGCGTCTCCTGACGGTCGCGCAAACCGCAACCGATAGTCCACCATCACCGGCAAATCGTCGTCCGACCGCAAGGTCACAGAAAACCGCAGCGCATCACCTATTTGCACGTTGGGTGTCTGCACCACCAATGCCGCTTCAACGGCACCGTCGCGATCCCCAAATGGTCCAGCGCGCAACGCTCTTTGCGTTTGACGGCCGTCCGCAACGCATGACGCGTCATCCAGTCCAGTTCCTTCTCTGTCTGCCGCGCGCCTTGCTGCCACGCAGCCAGATGGCGCACCACACGCGGACAATCCACCTTGGACAGATCATTCATGTGGTTCGCCACCGACCGCGTCACATAGCGGGTCGGATCAGCATGCAACGCATCCAGAAACCGCAACGGGACGAAAGGGGCCCAACGTAATATTGCGCGCCCAAGGCAGGCGCGGGCGCGTGCCTTCGCTCACAGCCGGCGCACATGGTAATTGTCATCCGACACCCACGCGTCCAACCGCGCCAAGGTTTCATCAGGCCACCGGTTCAGGAAAGGCCTAATGTAGAATTCCATGGAAAACCGCCGTGTTGCGGCATGGATCAGGTCCAACGCGCGGTCACGGTGGTCTTCCAATCCATGGCGTACAGCCAGAATGCCCGGAATCGCATGGATGAACCGGCCAAAGTCATCGTCGCGCAGTGCCGGATTCAAGGCTGGCGGCATCGCAGCCTCCAGCGCCTCTGCCATTTCTTCAAACCGCGATGGCAAACTGGGCCTCGACGCAATCTGCCAGCCAGTCCAACCGCTCCAGCAAGCCACGTTCTGCCATGCAGCCAAGGCTCGCGCCTGGAAACGATTTGCATCAAAGCCTGGCAGAACTGCGTATTCCTGCGCCAAATCGCCAATGCTGTCTGCATTAAACAGCTGATCTGCCAGCGAAAACCCTGCCCCACCGCCTTTTCATCCGGTCCACGCGCCATTCCGCCCCCTCGTGTTTCTTCTTGATCAAAATACTCCGGGGGCGCTCAACGAGCGCGGGGCAGAGCCCCCTGCCCGCGCGCGCCTTACATCGTCGCGTTGGTTGCCCCACCGTCCAGCAGGATGTTCTGCCCCACGATAAAGCCCGCATGCTGTGAGCACAGGAACGCGCATGTTGCGCCAAACTCTTGCGGTGTCCCATAGCGCCGGGCCGGAATGGTTGCCTCGCGGTCGGACTTTGCCTGCTCGGGCGAAATCCCTGCCGCCTGTGCACGCCGCCATCCAGTGACACCGCCCGATCCGTTGCATGGATGCCCGGCAGCAGATTGTTGACGATCACCCCATCCGGGGCCACCTGTCGCGCCGTTCCGGCCACATAGCCTGTCAGCCCGGTGCGTGCTGTGTTGGACAGCCCCAGTTGCGGTATCGGCGCCTTGACCGATTGCGAGGTGATGTTGACCACCCTGCCCCATCCGCGCGCGGCCATTTTAGCATCAGCGCAGTCATCAGAGCAATCGGCGTCAGCATGTTGGCGTCAATGGCGCTCAGGAATTCGTCGCGCCCCCAGTCGCTCCATAAACCGGGCGGCGGGCCACCTGCGTTGGTCACCAAAATATCGACATCCGCCGCAGCCTCAAGCACCCGCGCCCGGCCTTCTTCTGACACGATGTCAGCGGCGATCTCGATCACCTCCACACCGAACCTGTCCCGAATCGATTGCGCGGTGTCGGCCAAGGCCTCGGCTCCACGCGCATTCATCACCAGACTCACCCCGGCCTCGGCCAGTGCTCGGCGCAACCGCGCCCCAACCCTTTGGACGATGCGCACACTAGCGCACGCTTACCGCGAATTCCCAAGTCCATCTTGCTATTCTCCTCACGCCAAGGTTGTTGTGCATCCCAAAGGCCGACAAAACGCCGGGGACAAGGCTATTTGATGACACATTCGATTGGCATACAATCATCAGATCAGCCCAACCCACTTGGTCTCAATTAACAGTGTGCCATGACATTTCTTGACAGCAACCGTCCAACGCAAAGTCTTTCGGTTTACCGAGCAGATTTTATGCGTGTTGTGAACGCGCCAACATGGGCGACGCGCTTGGCTTTGCGGATGAGCTGATGCTGGATGACGTGTATCGTCTGTCACCGCTGGCCGCGACAGCGCAGTTGTCGGTGTGTCGTCGGCACAGCCGCCGTTTCGCGTCGGCGCTGACAGCGACTTGGAACGCCGCGCGCGGACCTGCATCTGGATTGCTGCGTTACGTTCATGTCCGGCGACGGACAGACGACCGAATGCCTTGTCATGGTGGAAACCGATGACACCGGTGATGTGGCCGATGTCTTTATTCTGCCACTGGCGCCTTTGTCACCCAAGGCCGACTATGTGCTTGTGGGTGTGAACCCCGATGTTGCACTGCAACGTTTTGCGCAGGTTGGCCTGCGTGTCCTTTACCAAAGGCACGTTGATCACCATGTCCTCAGGGGCGCAGAAACCGGTTGAAGAGCTTGAAATCGGGGACATGGTTTTGACCCGCGATGACGGGCCGCAGGAAATCCGCTGGATTGGTCACCAAACCACACGCGCCGTCGGGGCCTTTGCGCCAATCTGCATCAAGGCAGGCACGCTAAACAATACGGCTGATCTGGTCGTTAGCCCCGACCACCGGTTGTTCATCTATCAACGTCAGGATCACCTGGGCGCTGGCCGTTCCGAACTGTTGGTGCGGGCGCGGCATCTTGTGAACGGCGATACGATCCACCGGATGACCGGCGGTTTCGTGGACTACTACCAAATGCTGTTGACGCCCATCAGATCATCTATGCCGAAGGCATCGCAGCTGAATCCATGCTGGTGGATACCCGCACCCGTGCCGTGCTGCCCGACGAAATGAACGAAAAGCTGGCCCACCTGATACCCGGTCATCGCCGTTCAAACCCGCGCGATCTTGAAGTTCACGAAACCCTGTTGTCGCGTCCCGACGCTGCCGAGTTGCTGCGCAAATCGTCCAGCGGCTAGGGCGCGTGACCGGGCGCACTGTGCGCCCGGCCTGATAACATCACTGCGCGCGATCGCGGATGATCCACGCGAAATCAGATCAGCGTCACACCTTCAAAGCACACATCCTCAGGTGTCAAAGCGGCCAACAAATCGGGGCAGTTCTGATTTGAATACCCAGTGGTCTGAGCCGCCCCCTTGGGCGTATAGCCCGCGCGAACATGGCAGTTCCGGCAGCTGGTCTCGTAGGGATGGATGACCCCCTCGATATAGGGATTTACGGCAACTGGCAGGTCTTCGTCCGGGCCAAAGTTCCAAGCATTCGCTTCGGTCAGCAGGTAGTGATCCCATGGTCCGAACGCATCCAACTCGGGCCGATTTTCGGCGTATGGCCCATCGTTCGGCGCGTTGGACCACCAAACACTCTGCAATATCCACGTCGGGACTTCTTTGGTAAACGTGTGCATCGCAACGGCGGCGATGTAGTCCCCTTCTCCGAAGGGTTCGTTATAAAGCCAATAGCTTGCTGCGTTCAGGATCGCCTTGTCTGCGTCGGTAAACAACGCCCAGTCATCTGCGGTGATCTGGTGGTTATAAAAGTTATCCAGCCCCACCACATCGCCGTGGCCGTTTTGGTTTCCATTGGAGTCTTGTCGTGGTTTTCGATCCCGTAGAAGAAACTGACCTCAACCGTTTCGCCCACCTGCGTACCCGACGGATCAATCGCCACAACCGTTGGCCACAGTTCATACCCGAAATAGGTGCCGCGCTGCTCGGGCCGGAACCCATCCCACCACGGCAACGGCGTCACGCCCTCGGCCTTGACCGGCCAATACATCAGCTTGGTCGACACATACCGATCATCCAGATCCACAGACAGGCCTTGATCCCACAACATCTGCAAGGTGTCCTTAAGGTACAACTGATCATTTCTGATCTGAGCAAACCCTTCCAGCGACAGCGATTCAACAGGCACCATGATGTCGCCGTTGTTGACGAAATACTGCCCGTCTTTCACCGCAGGTCCCTGCGATGTCTGTTTGATGGCGTCTGGATACGCATCCTGCACCGCCTGCGGCAAAGGATAGTTCGGTGCGTTTGTCATCACTGGGATCACCGCGCCGTTTTCTTTCGCCTTGCGCGCACCCGCCACCTGAGGCGACGAGCGAATACCAATCACCTCGTGACTTTGCTGGCCGTTGTCGACAAAGGCCTGCGCCGTAGTCTGCCAGCTAACCAGATTGGCCAGCTGTTGGGGTCGCCGCCATCCAAGGGCTGCATCAGCCCGGCAAACAACCCCAACCATGTTCGCGTGACGGGCAATATCGCCTGCGTCAATCGTTTCGCGCAGCATTCATTGTGCTGGAAATATCCAAAGCGTTCCGGAATGGGCGTGTACGCTGGGCGATCCTGCGCCTGAGCGCCAAGTGCCACAAGGCAAGCGGTATTGTCAGGGCCAGTCTAAATGTCATGTGATCCACCATTGTTAAGTCTGCCACCAGATAAGCACGAACCTTACCTTACGGCAACTCAATCTTTAGGTGAAAATCGACGCGACCCACTCTTTTCAATAGTCGCCGTCGCACAATGAAAAGGCCGCTGCCACGGCAGCGACCAAAGCCTGTTTACCGGGTCATTTCCCTTAGATCGCCCAATCCACCGTCACTCTGGCATATTTTCATTGTCAGGTGATCGCGGCGCGCTTTGCGGGTCAGCATAAGCGCACCGCAATGAGGACAAATATCGTCATCGACATCTGGCTTTTTCGGCAACTCGTCGATGCCTTTTGGCTATGTTTGGTCATAACTGCCTTTCCATGCGTCCGAATGTTTATCGGCCTCTTCGCGAAACCCTCTTTTGTAGTGTTAGTGTTCGCGTTCACGCTTGCTCATGCTGGCATAACCGTCGTCTTTCGAAGTGCCTGCATTGTAAGGATCTTCCTGAATCTTCTTGATCCGGTCCTTACCCTTTTTGTAGGCAACCTGATCGGCGATGTTCTGCTGCATGGCACCCAAACCACCGACTTTTTCGGCGTTGTCAAAATCGTCCATGTTCTTTCTCCTGTCTCAGGGCCCGCGCCGCAATTGGGCGCGGGCAGTCGGCGCCGTTGATCAATCGCCCCGAAAGCCTTTCTTGTAGGCTTCCTTTTCTTCAGGGCTCATGTTGCCGTAGCCGTCCTTCTTGGGACTTCCGCTGTTTTGCGGGTTTTCGGTGTCTTCCTTTCGGCGGTCCTTGCCCTTTTTATAGGCCTGATGGGTCCGCAGATTTTTCTGCATCTGACCAAAGCCGCCAACACCGTCGGGATCATCTGAGTCTGCCATGTCGCGTCCTCCTGTGGGGTTGCAAGACCCCCGGCCCACCCGGTGGCCTTATGGAAGAGTCTAGCAAATCCCCCACAATCATGCCTTGACCTGAAACAACCCCACCAAGGTTGACGCCCCACCGCGTCTGTGGCCCATTGGGTGACAGCAGCGGAGACAGGCATGGCCAACCCCCAACACATCGAATGGCTTCTGGAAGGCGTCGAGGCCTGGAACGCGCGGCGTGCTCTTGATGACCAACGCCTTGACCTGAGCGGTGTCAACCTGTCTCAAAAATTCAGACCAGTTGTACGAGCTGAAACTGATCTGTTTTACCCTCTTGAGAACCTGAACATTGGAAACTGTGCGATTTCGGGATCACAGTTCACTCTCTTGAATCTAAATCGCGCGAACTTTAGCCGGGTTCTGGCCCACAATGCGCACTTCAACGGGGCCAAATTGCGCGACGCGCTGTTTCTTGAAGCCGATCTGACGGGATCAAATTTTTTCAACACCGAATTGCAGGGAACCGATTTTCGTGGCGCCCTGCTGGTTGGTTGCAACTTGTCAAAGGCTGCCCTGTGGTCGGCAAACTTGAAGGGTGCAGAACTTCGCCGTTCAGACCTGCGCGGTGCACGTCTGATCCAAGCACAAGTACATGGCGCGACCTTTAAAGATTGCGACGTGCGCACCTATTTCGAATATATTCCGAACGACGAAGTGTCCGGCACTTATGAACCAATCTATACAGAGCTAAAATCCGAAGAACTCACGCAAAAACAATTGGACGAAATGCTAGGCGACAGCATGACTGTCATTCCAGTCAAATTAAAGCGTCCTGACCACTGGCCGAAAGCCGACTGGCCGGACGATATTGAAGGGCCAGACGAGTCACAAAAGTGGACGGAACCGGAAAAACCGGAAAAGAGTGTCGCGACACAAAAAACCACCATGTTTCCCAGAACCAAACAGGCTTTGCGAAACGATGCTGCGGCGCTGGGATTGGCGACAGCCAGTTTGATAACTCAGGTCACTGCATTTCGGGAAACCGTTCGCACTGACAATGAATTTGCCGCAAATTCTCCTGATGAACGGGCAGAATTGCTTGAATATCTGGACACGCTGGAAAGTGACGCGCTTTCCTTTCTGAACGTGTTGCCTTCTGAAACCGCTGAACTGACCGAAACCCAAATCGCAAAGGCGCATGCTTTGGGGCAACGTTTCCTCGCTGCCGCGTCTCAGGAATGGAGCACACGACTTTCCCCGGAAGCATTAGGAAAGGCTTCAGCCCCCATTGGATTGATCTTTCTTTGCGGTGCAATTGGCGCGTTGGCGACTGGCCTTTCTCCTTTGGGCTTCGGCGTCGGAACAGTCTTTGGAAAATACCTTGCCGGTGAACTGAAAGGCGGTGTTGCTTCTGACAAGATTGCAGAGGAGTTTGATCCCCCGGACGAACAATAGCCAAGACAGCAAGTCGACACTTGTAGCGTCTCCGGCAATCACGGCCCACAGCGCCTTCCCACATTGCCCCGCCCCCGTTTCCGCGTTAAAGCGCGCGCATGACAAATCGCCCTGAACTCCCGCCTGAAATTGCCCGCCGTCGGACCTTTGCGATTATTTCGCACCCCGATGCCGGGAAGACCACGTTGACGGAAAAGTTCCTGTTGTACGGGGGCGCGATCCAGATGGCGGGACAGGTGCGTGCCAAGGGTGAGGCGCGCAGGACCCGATCAGACTTTATGCAGATGGAAAAGGACCGGGGAATTTCGGTCTCGGCATCCGCAATGTCGTTTGATTTCGGCAACTTCCGGTTCAACCTTGTCGACACGCCCGGACACTCGGATTTCTCCGAAGACACGTATCGCACGCTGACCGCCGTCGATGCCGCCGTGATGGTGATTGATGGCGCCAAGGGTGTTGAAAGCCAGACGCAAAAGCTGTTCGAGGTGTGCCGCCTGCGCGACCTGCCGATCCTGACGTTCTGCAACAAGATGGACCGCGAAGCGCGCGACACGTTCGAAATCATCGACGAGATTCAGGAAAACCTTGCCATCGATGTGACGCCTGCCAGTTGGCCGATTGGTCAGGGGCGGGACTTTCTGGGCTGCTATGATCTGTTGAACGACCGTCTGGAACTGATGGACCGCGCCGACCGCAACAAGGTGGCCGAGACGATCCGCCTTGAAGGACTGGATGACCCAGCGATGGCCGATCACATCCCCGAACACATGCTGGAACAGTTGCGCGAAGAGGTCGAGATGGCGCGCGAACTGCTGCCCACGCTGGACCCGCAATCAGTTCTGGAAGGGCATATGACCCCGATCTGGTTCGGCTCGGCCATCAACAGCTTTGGCGTCAAGGAACTGATGGATGGCATCGGCACCTATGGCCCCGAACCGCAGGTGCAAAAGGCGACGCCGCGCGAAATCGCGCCCGAGGAAAAGAAAGTCACAGGCTTTGTCTTTAAGGTTCAGGCCAATATGGACCCCAAACACCGCGACCGCGTGGCCTTTGTGCGCATGGCGTCAGGGCATTTCAAACGCGGGATGAAGCTGACGCATGTGCGGACCAAGAAACCCATGGCGATTTCCAACCCGGTGCTGTTTCTGGCGTCAGACCGCGAACTGGCCGAAGAGGCCTGGGCCGGTGACATCATCGGCATTCCCAACCACGGCCAGTTGCGCATTGGTGGAGGCGCTTAAGGTATCGGGCATCCCATCCTTTGCGCCCGAATTGCTGCAAGGCGTGCGCGCAGGCGATCCGATGAAGGCCAAGCACCTTGAAAAGGCGCTGATGCAGTTTGCCGAAGAAGGTGCTGCCAAAGTGTTCAAACCCATGATCGGATCGGGCTTTATCGTGGGTGTTGTGGGAGCGCTGCAATTCGAAGTGTTGGGCAGCCGGATTGAACTGGAGTACGGCCTCCCCGTGCGGTTTGATGCGTCCCAATTCACATCGGCGCGCTGGGTGCATGGCGCTAAGGACGCGGTCGACAAATTTGCCAACGCCAACAAGCAACACATCAGCTATGACCACGACGGCGACATCGTTTACCTGACACGTCTGCAATGGGATATCGACCGGATCGAACGCGACTATCCGGATGTGACCTTGTCGGCGACCAAGGAAATGATGGTTTGACCCATCGCCTTTTGGGCGGCTAACGTCGGCGGACCCTGCCCCAAAAAATGCGTGTGACATAGACGGAGACAGCGTGATGACCCCTTTGGGATTGCTTCTAATTGTGGGCGCCTGTACTGTTCCGCTGATTTGGTTGCCCGGCATTGCGCAGGGACGCGACGTGATTGCCCTGTTCAGCCAATACCTTGGGATCGTGGCATTGATCACCATGGCGATTGGCCAGGTGATTGCCACGCGGTGGCGGGGTGTCGAAACCATTTTTGGCCCGTTGGACAAAAGCTATCGCATTCACAAATGGTTGGGGATCACCGCGATGGCTGCGGTGCTGCTTCACGACACCATCGATGCCGAGATGCGCGGATTGGGACAAGAAACCCTGCTGGTCGAAGTGGCTGAAACCGCCGGAGAAATCAGTCTTTACGGATTGTTGATCCTTGTTGTCATCACGGTGGCGACATTCATTCCATACCACCTCTGGAAATGGACACATCGGTTTATCGGCGTGTTTTTTGTCATGGGCGCGGGGCACTACCTGTTCATTCTCAAACCATTTTCCAACGGCGATCCACTGGGCCTGTACACGTCTGCGATTTGCCTACTGGGGCTGATTGCCTATGCCTATACGTCTGCGCCCCGCAGCTGGCGCGGCTCGCGTCGCTATGTGATCACCCGTGTGACGCCGCACGGCGACGCCGTTGCCGTCGACATGGCGCCAAAAGGCAAACCATTGCGCCACCGCGCAGGACAGTTCGCCTTTTTCGCCTTCGAGGATGCCGACCTGCCGGAACCGCACCCGTTCACCATCAGCTCGGCCCCTGACACCGACGGCACTCTACGGGTCACCGTGGCGCCCTTGGGTGATCTCACGCACCGCGTCACCCATGCATTGGCCCAAGGCCAAGAGCTGCGCGTTGACGGGCCCTATGGCCGCTTTGGTCAACATGTCCGGGGTCAACAGGTTTGGATCGGCGCGGGGATCGGCATCACCCCCTTTGCAGCGCTTGCACAGGCGCTGAATGCCGATGCCGCCCCGGTTACCTTGATCTACTGCATTCGAACACGCGACGATGCGGCCCATCTATCAGAGCTTGAATCGCTGGCCAACACCAAGCCGAACCTGACCCTTGTCGTGTGGGAAAGCCTCAATCAAGGCCGTCTGACAGCCCAAACCATCGCAAACACTGTCGGTGACCAGCTAGGTGACGCAACAGTTCTGTTTTGCGGCCCCGTCGCAATGCGCAAATCGTTAGGCGCCGGTCTGGGGCGCTTTGGCGTGTCCCCGCGCAAGTTCCACTACGAAGAATTTGAAATTCGTACGGGTCTTGGGCTCAAACGTTTGTTTGCGTGGGTTCTTGACCGGCATCAGAGACGACAAAAGACCTAAAGCCGCCCCGGCCAACACCGTTTGGATCGGATTAGCAAGGAGACAATCCATGTTCTATGAGCCCGGCAAAACCAACCACGGCCTGCCGCACGATCCTTTCAAGTCCTGTGTCGTTCCGCGCCCCATTGGTTGGATTTCGACCCGCAGCAAAGCCGGTCACGACAATCTTGCCCCCTACAGCCAGTTCACCAATCTGAGCTTTGACCCGCCCATGGTGATGTTTTCCGCCAATCAGGACAGCGGCGGCCAGCGCAAAGACAGTGTAGTGAATGCCGAAGAAACCGGCGTGTTTGGCTGGAACATGGCCACCTACGCTCTGCGCGAAGCGGTCAACGCCTCGGCCGAAGAGCTACCGCTGGGCGTGGACGAATTCGAACGCGCGGGGCTGGCCAAGGTTGAGGCTCAAAAGATTCCCGTGTCTTTGGTCGCACAATCTCCGGTGCGGTTTGAATGCAAACTCATCCAGACAACCCGCCTGCCCGGCAATGGCACAATGGGAACCGTCGACGTGGTGATGGCCGCAGTTGTCGGAGTCCACATCGACGAAGCAGCGCTGACCAACGATGGCAAACTTGATATCCTCAAGCTCCGCCCAATCGCGCGCATGGGGTATTTTGACTACACCTCGGTTGTTGAGGCCTTTCAGATGGTGATCCCCGGCGACGAGCGCTTGCTGATCGGTCTGGAAGGATCAACGAAGGCCCATTCTGAAATGGAGTAACCGGCGGCGGAATGAAGCCCACCCAACATCAGCGCCGTTAACCGGCGCTTGATCTCCGTCTTCCCAGCGCCACGCGAGGCATACTGCAAAAATATCTGCGTTTTCGTTTCGACAATTCCCAAAGTTGAGTTACGTATAGTTTACGTAACGTAAACTTTGCCGCTCTCCAGAAGGAATGCGCTATGCAGTTTTTAAGACTTTTTGTGGCGGGAGCCTTCCTTTTGTCCTTGGAAACACCTGCTGAAGCGCAAGTATGGTCCAATTGGATTTCGGACGAAGAAGGCAAAAAGAATTGGGCGCGCTGCGGCGAACGCGGAGGTGACGGTTGGATCAACGGGATTCAGTGTGATGGCCGGTATTGTGATGACATGCGGGTTACGTGCGAGATAGATGGGTACGAAATCGACACTTCCGTTCCAGAGTTCCAATTCGGCTACATGGTGTCCAAAGGCGAGGCCGATAAGTCCTATAAACAAGAGGGACAGATGTTTTGCCCGGACGGCATGTTCATTAACTCACTTGGATGCGACACTGACTCTGGCTACTGCGGCGCAGTAAGCGGGACGTGTTCTGCCGTTTTGTCTGGTTCCGAAACCATAACGGTTCCTGGGAATTGTGAATGGTCCCAGCAAAAACTGTCTGAAGAAGACGGTGTTAACCAGTTCGTAACGCGATCAGATCGGTTGATTGCCGGGTTTGAGTGCTCGGGAGATCACTGTGACGACAAGCAATTTTATATCTGCCAGGTCTACGATGGCTCTGTCCCCGTGGTGGGCGAATGGCATCTGGCTGCGTCATCCTATGATGCGACTGTTGGTTTTAAGGTTGTAAGCGGTCGCGTTTTGACAAGCGGAAACTCGACGACCCGCGGTCTTGAACTCGAAGCAGGTGTCAGTGTTGAAGCGAAAGGCGTGGGCGTGAATGCATCCAGTACAGCCAGTCAGGAAAACACGATCAACACAGAGAACAGCAACCAAACAATGGTTGAGACCGATGTGAACTGCAATTTCCACGAAGACAAACCAACCACTGAGGTGTGGCATTTCGTATTGGGCAACGCGCAGCCTGAAACGTTTCAGCAGACACAACAAACACGGTGTCACTCGTATGGCGCGGACCAAGAAAGCAACCAAAAGCCGAAGTGTTGGCCCCTCTCTTGCAGCACCAGTGATCCATATTGCCAGGTTTGCACAGATTCCGGCGAAGTGACATCAATCGACGGTTTGAATGTAGATGCGCTTTACGTTCCTTATTCCCAGAACTGAAGAAGGCCACGCAAACCACCCGTTTGCCATTGGCAAGGACGAAAATGCCCCTCACGCCCGGCGAGTACACCAGCTAAATTCAGGCATCCGAGCCAGTCAAAGCCATCCCAAATTCGATGCGCCACATGCCGGGAACACACGTGGTCTAGATCAGCGCCATCAGCCTTGCCTTTTCGCCCATATCATCGGGGCGCGAAATCGCTTCGGCGAGGTCTTCCA
Source organism: Caprella mutica (assembly GCA_947561585.1). NCBI lineage: Eukaryota > Metazoa > Arthropoda > Malacostraca > Amphipoda > Caprellidae > Caprella > Caprella mutica. The sequence goes on along the minus strand of CANNZV010003139.1, from coordinate 72,168 downwards.
AAGATTGGATCGAATGGCCCGCGCGGAAGCTGTGCACATGCGGCAGCATCGCTCGGATGCCTGTGGCCTTGGGGGCAAAGCCATCCCAGCGCAGCAGCGGGTTCAGCCAGATCAGACGCCGTGCAGACAGGTGCAAGCGTTCCATTTCTTTTTCCAGCGCGCCCGCGTCGTCACGGTCCAGACCGTCCGTGATCAACAGCACAACCGCGCCCTGCCCCATCACCCGGCGTGACCAGTCGCGATTGAAGTCGTGCAGGCACGCGCCGATCCGTGTGCCACCTTCCCAATCCTGCGCCTCGGCGCCCGCAGCCTTGAGTGCGGCATCGACGTCACGTGTTGCCAGATGTCTGGAAATATTGGTCAATCTGGTGCCAAAGGTAAATGCGTGCACCTTGGCCCAGCCTGCGCCCTTTTCATTGGCAACCGCATGCAGGAAATGCAGCACCATGCGGCTGTACTGGCTCATCGACCCGGAGATGTCACACAGCACCACCAGATTGGGCCAGCGCGGACGCGGCTTGGCGCGGCTGATGGCCCGCATCTCGCCGCCCTGACGCAGCGCTGCGCGGATCGTCTTGCGATAATCCGTGCGATGGCCAATTGTCGACGCCATCGACCGGCGCGACTTGATCGGTTTGACCGGCAACTTCAGCCGCGCAATCATACGTTTGGCCTGCGCAATTTCATCGTTGGACATCTGTTCGAAATCCAGCGATTTCAGCTTTTCCTCGGTCGAGATGGTCATCGAGGCGTCGACCTCGACCTTGGTGGCCTCTTCTTCCTGTTCGTTTTCGGGAATTTCGGGCATCTGGTCGCCCAAAAGTGATTGCGCCGCGCGCTTTTCTGCCGCCTGCGCCTTTTTTTCCTCCTGCACGCCACGGATGGCGGGCAGCATCATCGACATCATATGTTCCAGATACCGTGGATCACGCCAGTACAGTCGGAAAATCTGTGCGAAAACAACGCGGTGTTCGGGGCGGTTCACGAAACACGCGTGCAGCGTCCAGTAAAAATCCATGCGATCGGTAAAGCCCGCTGCCTCGACCGCGCGGACCGCATCAATCACCCGCCCCGGTCCCACGGGCAGACCCGCACGCCGCAGCGCCCGCGCAAAATGGATGATGTTCTGCGCAAGTTTGGGGTTTTCGGGCAGTTCCAGCGGGATGTATTCGGGCATCTAGAGCGTGTTTCGTTTTATGGGATACGGGAAAGCGTCAAAACGCCCGTTCGAGGCAAAGCCAAGAGGCAGGGCATTTCGACACCGATCAAACGAAAAATCCTTTATGTCCCGCCCGTGGCTGACCCCGGGGGTTTTCCACCCCCGGACCCCCGGAGAGGTATTTTTATCAAGAAGAAACACTAGGTTGGTTCCAGTGATGCCTTGGCATCGTCCAACAGGCGTTTGGCCTCTGATCCTTCGATCTTGGCGATGTCGTCTTGATATTTCAGGATTGCGCCAAGCGTGTCCGAGATGACTTCGGGCGACAGGTCCACGACGTCCAGTGCCAGAAGGCATTTTGCCCAATCAATGGTTTCCGCAACGCCCGGTTTTTTAAAGATGTCCTCGGTGCGCAATGCCTGAACAAAAGCGACGATCTCGCGCGACAGGTTTTCGGCCACTTCGGGAGCGCGGGAGGTGAGGATGTCCACTTCGCGGTCGAAATTCGGGTAATCGACCCAGTGATACAGGCAACGGCGTTTGAGCGCGTCGTGCACTTCGCGCGTGCGGTTCGACGTCAGGATCACGATGGGCGATTCGGGGGCCTTGATTGTGCCGATCTCGGGGATGGTCACCTGAAAATCCGACAGTGCCTCAAGCAAAAACGCCTCAAATGGTTCATCCGTGCGGTCCAGTTCATCGATCAGCAGGATCGGCGCGCCGTTTTCATCGGGGCGCATAGCCTGCAACAGAGGCCGTTCAATCAGATAGTCCGGCCCAAAGAGTTCGTCCTGCAAGGCAGAGCGGTCCGCCCCGCCGGATGCTTCGGCTGTGCGGATCGCGACCATCTGCGCCGGAAAATTCCATTCGTACACCGCCGAGGAGGCATCAAGCCCTTCGTAGCACTGCAAGCGGATCAACCGTTTGCCCAATGCTGCCGACAATGCCTTGGCGATCTCGGTCTTGCCGACACCAGCCTCGCCCTCAAGGAACAAGGGGCGGCCAAGACGCAGCGACAAGAATACCACGGTGGCCAGCGCGCGCCCGCAGACATAGCCGGTATCGGCCAGTACGCTTTGGACCTCATCAATACTGTTGGGAATGTTCATGCACGTCCTCCTTGCCCCTTGGGTGCCTGTTGCGCGGGGGGCGGTCAATAGCGCCAAGGTCGCACATGGCGGCCAAAACGCCCCGGAAACATTGACGCGTTGCGCAAGGGATGCCATGATTCAGCGCAAATAAAGCCTTGGGCGTTAAGACCCGAGTAAAAAACATAAGGGACGAGCAGAATGTCCTTCCAAATCGCGGGAGTGCCGGTATGCGCATAACCGCCGTGACATGTGTCAAGAACGAGGGCCCATTCCTGTTGGAGTGGATCGCCTTCAACCGCCTTTTGGGCGTGACGGATTTCTTGTTTTATTCCAACGATTGCACCGATGGGACGGACCTGTTGCTGGACGCCTTGGCGCAGCAAGGCTGGCTGACGCACCTTCCCAACCCGGCCAAGGGGCGCAATTACCAGATGGAGGCGCTTAAGAACGCGGCCAAGCAGGATGTGGTCAAGAACGCCGATTGGGTCTGGGTTGCGGATGTAGACGAATTTCTGAACATCCATGTGGGCGATCACACCATACCGGCGTTGATCGACGCCTGCGGCAATCCACAGGCGATATCCGCGACGTTTCAGTTCTTTGCCAATTGCGGGATCGAGGGCTTTGAAGATCGTCCAGTGATCGAACAGTTCAGGCGCAGTCACAATCCAGATCTGTGGTGCGGTGAAACGGCCATCGAGGTCAAATCACTGATCCGGGCCGATTTTCCTTTGCACTACTTTGGCGCGCATCGCCCGTTTTTCCGCGACAAGCTGGCCAAGGACAAGCGCCCGACATGGACCGATGGATCGGGCCGCCCGGTGCAGCACAAGTTTCTGGTTGCGGCCAACCCGCGCCGCATCCGCAAATTTCCCGCCGCTGGCGCGCGCGGTTTTGCGACGTTGAACCACTATGCGTTGCGGTCTTTGGACAGCTATCTGGTCAAGAACGACCGCGGCGATGTGAACCGTGAAAACCGGGCGTTTGACGACACCTATTGGCGCGAACGCAATGATCCAGCGTGGCTGGATACGTCGATCCACCGCTATCTGCCAAGGTTGAACGATGCATTGGCAGAGCTGAAGGCGGACAAGACCATCGGTGCCCTGCATGATGACGCTGTGCGCCTGCACATCGCCAAACGCGATGAGTTGATGGCGCAACAGGCTTATGCGGACATGTACGCGCACCTGCGCGACCTGCCTACCTACCCACCGGGCGAATACGAGTTGATGAAAGACCTGGGGCTGGTCGCATGACCCTGCGCTGTGTCAACCTTGGCCTTCCCAAATCGGGCACTACGACCTTTGGCAAGGCCCTGACCGAGGCCGGTTGGAACGTGGCCGATCACAAGGTTCGGCGCAGTGCCACGCGTGATCCACATTTGGCCGGCACCTTTGTCGGGCGACAGATATACCGTGGATACTTTGAAACCGGCGATCCGTTTTACTTCTTGGATATGTTCGATGCGCTCAAGGAAATCAGCGTCCTTAAGGGCGATACATGCCTTTGGCCGCAATGTGATTACGCGGTGATCAAGGCGATGCGTCTGACGCATCCGGACATGTTGTTTGTGGCAACCCGCCGCCCCGCCCAAGACATGTCAGACAGCATGCGCCGTTGGAACAACCTTGGTGAGGACCGCTTGCCTGCGGGCCACGTGCCCGGCTTGCCGCATGGTTTTGGCGCTACGGATGCGGAACGCGTGCGTTGGGTCGACGGCCACTATGCCATGCTGAACGACATTTTTGGCGATGATCCGCGGTTTTTGGAACTCGACGTTTCCGCACCGGACGCCCGCGAACGGTTGGAACGTCATTTGAATGTGACCTTGCCTTGGTGGGGCGCGGCCAACGTAAACAGTGACACCCATAGTGCGGGAGCCGCGTGATGAAGATTTTTGTTCATATCGGGCCGGATGGGCCGACGTCGGATCGACTTCAACGCATTCTGGACGCAAAGCGCGACCAGATGATTGACAAAGGTGTGCTGTTTGCCCGCTCGCCCGGTGCCAAGAACCACACCCGCCTGTTTATGGCAGTGACCGACCCGGACAACGTCGACAACCTGCGCTTCAACCGCGGCTATATCACCGGCGAAAAGCAACAGGTCCTACGCGAAGACGTGACGCGCAAGCTGCAAGAAGAAGTAGATCGCCACCGTCCCGACACGCTGATCCTATCGGCGCATCATCTGGGCACCACATTGCACACCCGGTCCGAACTTGAACGGCTGCGCGCCATCCTGCTGCCGTTGTCCGACGACATTCGCATCATTGCCTATCTGGACGACCCGGCGCGCATGGTGCTGCGCCGCTATGGCGCGCAACTGATCGAAGGGCGCACAACGTCATTACAGGCTGAACTTGATTGCCTTGAAGCAGACAGCTTTTGGGACACAGCCCTTGCATCCCGCCCTGCCCCTGATCCGGCGTCCTGTCAGTTCGGTGAAGTCCAAGGCGCGTGCTACTGGCTGGATTTTGCGCGGCTGCAACAGGAATGGGAGGCCGTGTTTGGCGATGGGTCACTGAGGTTCCGCTCGGTCAGTCAGGACCGACTTTACAGCGAAGACGCCACCGAAGAACTGCGCGACGCATTCGAGATCGCTGGCACAATTGGCAAGGCTGAACCAGCGGCAATGCCCGGCGATCCGTCTGCGTCGTGGCTGACCCGGTGCCGCCTGTTCAACGACGCCGTGTCGCGCCTGTTGAAAAAACCGGATGTGATCCTGCCGCGCCAGCTTTGGCGCAAGTTTCTGGGCGAAATCAAAACGGGCGGTGATCCGATCCCCGCGGGCAGCCTGTCGGCCCTGTCCCTACGGTTTGAAAAGGACATCAAAGCGCTGTGCAAAGCGCATGACGGTCTGGATGCAAACCATCTGAAACGTGACCGTAAACTGGCAGACTGGGTCGAAGCCGACCCGGAAAAGGGTTTCCGGGCAACGCAATACTTGATGGCCTTTCAATGGCGCATCAAACAAGCCGCCAAAGAAGCGCTTGAGGCCAAACAGGCCGATCTGGCCAAGATTAGCGACAACCCGTCGTCGATTGATGACGGATCAGACAATGTGGATGCGATTTTGACGCCCACCGCACGCGAAGTCATGCCGCCCTTGGCCAAACAGAACTTTGCCAAACTGCAAAGCTCGGTTTTTGCGCCGCACAACAATCTGGGCCGCGTCAACGAAGAAGAGCTGGCGGCCGCTTTTGATCCGATACCCGCGCGCACCCTGCCCAAAGGCAGCAGCGGCAACGTGATCGTTGGCTGCATGAAGAACGAAGCGCCCTATATCGTTGAATGGATTGCCTACCATCGCGCGATCGGGGTGGATAACTTCTTAATCTATACAAACGGTTGCGAGGACGGCACCTCGGAAATTCTGGACCGTTTGCAGGAGATGGGCATCGTCCAGCACCGCAACAACGACAACTGGCAAGGCAATTCGCCCCAGCAACACGCGCTGGACAACGCATTGAATGAACCGGTCATCCAAAACGCCGATTGGATCATCCATATCGACGTGGACGAATTCATCAACGTGCGCTGCGGCAATGGCACCTTGGACGATTTCATTGCCAGAGTGCCAGACGCCACGAATGTCGCCATGACGTGGCGCCTGTTTGGACACAACGGCGTGACGGCGCTGGACGACAGGTTTGTCATCGACCAGTTCGACAGCTGCGCGCCGAAATACTGCCCAAAGCCGCACACCGTCTGGGGCTTCAAGACGATGTTCAAGAACATCGGCGCCTATGGCAAAATCAGTTGCCACCGCCCCAACAAACTGATGGATGGCTTTGAGACACGGGTGAAATGGGTCAACGGATCAGGCCGGGATATGACGTCCGAAGCCATCAAGAACGGCTGGCGGTCGTCCAAGAAATCCATCGGGTACGATCTGATCCAACTGAACCACTACGCGCTGCGATCTGCGGAAAGCTTTTTGATCAAACGCCAGAGGGGCCGTGCGCTGCATGTGGATCGGTCTATCGGCATCAACTATTGGATTCGCATGGATTGGTCGGTGCACCGCGACATCACGATCAAACGCAACGTGCCGCGATTGCGCGCCGAATATGACCGGCTGATGCAGGACGACACCCTGCGCGGCTGGCACGAAACCGGGCTGGCTTGGCATCGTGCCAAGGCCGACGAACTGCATGGCATGCCCGAGTTTGAAGACCTTTACCAACAGGCCCTGAAACTGGACCTCACCGAAACAGAGCGGGTGGCCTATGCGCTCGCTCTAGATATGGAGAACTGACATGGATGGAAGCATGGGCCCGAAGAACCCTTATATCCGCTCGCGTGGGCTAAAAATCCCCAAGCACCCCGAACTGACCACCGGACGTATCCGGGGGGCGCTGCGCGAAGGCAATTACGAACGCAAGGAATGCGACGCGGTGATGCGCGTGGTCAACGAAGGCGATACAGTTTTGGAGCTGGGCGGCGGGATTGGCTATATGTCGACGCTGCTTTCCGTGAAAAAGAAGGTCGCCAAGGTGGTGTCGTATGAAGCCAACCCGACGCTGATCCCCTATATTCATTCGGTGCATGAAGCCAACGATGTTGAAAACGTCGAGGTGCGCAACGCGCTGCTGTCGCCGCGCGCGGGCAAACCCATTCCCTTCTACATCCGCAAGAATTTTCTGGGATCGTCGATGGATCTGGATGCGGACCCGGACAGCGTTGTGGACACGGTTCAGATTGATCAACACGGGATTTCCCCGACCCTGAAGGACGTCAAACCCGACGTTCTGGTGTGCGACATCGAAGGCGCCGAGGCGGATTTGCTGCCCGCCGGGGATTGGTCAAACCTGCGCGCCGCGATCATCGAATTGCACCCGCAGTGGATTGGCCAAAGCGGCGTTCAGGCCGTGTTCGACACCATGCACAAAGCTGGGCTGACCTACTTCCCCAAAGCGTCCGAAGCCAAGGTCGTGACATTCAAGAAAGGTTGGTAGTGCCAGATTTTATTGAAAAAATCTGGTTTGACCGTGCCGCGCGCCCTGCGCGCGGCATATGGGGGCTCTGCCCCCGGCCTGCGGCCTCCCCCGGAGGTATTTTTATCAAGAAGAAACACGGAGCGGTGTATTGAAGATCACCGCTGTGCTGTGTCTGCGCAATGAAGGCGCGTTTTTGCTGGATTGGCTGGCGCATCATCTGGTGTGTGGTGTGACCCATGTGGTGGCGTTGTCCAATGACTGTCAGGACGGCACGGATGCCCTGTTGGACCGGTTGCAAGAGGTGGGTCTGGTCACGCACATCCGCAATGATGGACCTTATGACAAAGGCGGCATTCAGTTCACTGGGTTGAAATTGGCGGACAAGGTCAAACCAGTGCGTCAGGCGGATTGGCTTTTGCCGTTGGACATCGACGAATTTGTCAATGTGCATGTGGGCGACCGCACCCTGAATGCTCTGATTGATGCGTTGCCGGACGCCAGTGCAATCCCCCTGACATGGCGATTGTTCGGCAATGCTGGGATTGTGCGCTACGCAGACCGCCCGATCCCTGACCAGTTCACGCAAGCAGCCCCTGTGGTGATGTATTGGCCTTGGCGTTCGGCCATGTTCAAAACGCTGTATCGCAACGACAAAAGTTATCGCAATCTGGGTGTGCACCGCCCGCGCAATCCGCATCCTGACCGCGTTGACGATGCGCGTTGGTTTGATGGCGAAGGGCGCGAACTGGATGCGCAATTTCGCACGCGGCGGATTTTTTCGAACTATGGCCAGTCCAACTATGCGCTGGCGCAGTTGAACCACTATCCTCTGGGTGCGATGGAAAGTTATGTGCTCAAGGCGGACCGGGGGCGCGCCGTGCATTCCGATCACACTCTTGGCATGGACTATTGGGTGGAGCGCAATTGGTGTGTGGACGAGGATCGGTCAATCCTGTCGGTTTCAGAGCCTGTCGCGGAAAAGCGTGCGGAACTGGGCGCAGATCCAACCCTTGCCGATTTGCACGCCAAGGCCGTTGCGTGGCGTCAAACCAGGTTTGATGCGCTCATGGCGCAGGAACCGTTTCGCGCCCTGTTTGCCCGCCTGCTGATGGCGCCACCGTCCCGCCCGGTGCCGTTGCACGCAGCTCAGGTTTTGGCGGGCCACGCCAACCGCGCCCGGACGTCCGGGGACTGACGGGTCGGCGGGCGGGCGATGCGCGCACGCGCGAGTGCCCTGCCGGGCCGCCCTCGCAGAATTACCCCGCATTTTGCACAATTCGGCCCCAAACCACGGGCATTGTTTCCTTAACTCCGCCGCCGTTCCGAGCGGAGAAGAGGAATGTCGAGTATGCAGACGGGTCAAAACAGTTTCCCTCCGGATCTTAGCAAACTTGCCCGTGGCGAGTGGCTGGGTGCCTTGCGTCGCATTGGTCAGGAACGCGGCTTTGCAGAACCTTTGGGAAAATCGCACGCAGGCATTTTTGTCGAAGACGGCGACACTTTGCTGGTGACGTTTGAAACCATGCCGGGCATTGCCACGCTGTCGTCCACGCGCACGCCGCTGGGTTTTGACATGGTCCGCAGCCACGGTTGGTCGACCCTGTCGATCCTTGCCCACGGCGACACATGGTTCCGCGATCCGCGCGTCTTTGGCTTTTTCGACCAACTTCTTGATGACGATTTCTTTGAAGATTTTGAACGTGTGATCTTTTATGGCGCCGGGCCTTGTGGGTATGCCGCTGCCGCCTTTTCGGTCGCCGCCCCTGGCGCACGGGTTCTGATGTTGCAGCCTCAGGCCACGCTGGACCCCCGCGTCACAGAATGGGACGACCGGTTTGTCGAAGAACGGCGCCGCGATTTCACATCGCGCTATGGGTTTGCCCCAGACATGCTGGATGCCGCACAACGCGCCTATGTACTGTATGATCCGCGCGAACGGCTGGATGCGATGCATTCCGCATTGTTCGAACGGCGCAATGTGTCGCGGTTTCGGATGCCCTTCATGGGCGGCGCGCTGCAAAGTGATCTGGTGACTTTGGACCTGCTGCCGTCGCTTCTAAGCGCGGTGGCCGATGATCGACTGACCACCGAAAGCTTTGCGCAGATGCTGCGCGCTCGTCGCGATCACCCGCCTTATCTGCGCAAGTTGCTGGCGCGGCTTGATGCCGAAGAACGCACCGGACTTGCGCGCCTGCTGTGTCAGAACGTCGTCAGCCGGATGAACGCGCCGCGCTTTCGCCGGCGCCTTGCCGCACTCGAGGCCGAGGGCGGCTGACCGCCTTGCCGTGGTCCGTCAGGATTTGCGGTTCAGGATCGCTTCGCGGATCGGTTCCTGATAATACCCCACAGCCGCAGCCAGCACGAACAGCACCGGGCGCCCGTCGACGCGCAGGATCCACAGCGCCAACGCTGCCAAAAACATCGTGGCAAGCAATGCAGCAACACGGCGATTGGCCGGTGACTTCAGGTTTTCCTCGCCGATCACACCCGCAAGTATTTCCGCCACGCGGGTTTCGGACGGGCGCGCGCCCCAACCTGCCAACGCTCCGGCGATCAGTGTAAAAATCATTGTCAGCCCCTTTTGTGCCCGAACTTGGCGTCAGGTTAACGCGCCCGGTGCGCGGCGACAATCCACTGGCGAAGCATTCCCCCACATGCTAACGCGCGATGCATGGAACAGATCACGCTACGCCGCCCCGACGACTGGCACCTGCACCTGCGCGATGGCGCAATGTTGCGGGCTGTCGCCCCCGAAACCGCCCGCGATTTTGCCCGTGCGATCATTATGCCCAACCTTGTGCCTCCGGTGGTCACCGGGGATCAGGCCGCAGCTTACCGCGACCGCATTCTGGCCGCCCTGCCCGAAGGCTGCACGTTCCAGCCATTGATGACGCTTTACCTGACCGAAGACACCGATCCGGCGGACGTGGTGCAGTCACACCGCGACGGGATCATCACGTCGGTCAAACTGTATCCCGCAGGCGCCACGACCAATTCGGCCTCGGGCGTACAGGACTTTGACAAGGTGCGCTCGGTGCTGGAAGCGATGGCCGAGGCGCGCATCCCCCTGTGCATGCATGGCGAAGTGGTCGACAGCGACATCGACATCTTTGACCGCGAAGCGGTGTTCATCGACCGTGTACTGGACCCGATCCGCTGCGCCACGCCCGGCCTGCGTGTTGTGATGGAGCATATCACAACCAAACAAGGCGCCGACTATGCCGCCACCGGCGGTGACGATCTGGGTGCCACGATCACTACGCATCACCTTGTGATCAACCGCAACGCCATTCTGGTGGGCGGGATCAAGCCGCATTACTACTGCCTGCCCGTCGCAAAGCGTGAAGAACACCGTCTTGCCCTGCGCCGCGCCGCGACCTCGGGCGATCCGTCGTATTTCCTTGGCACCGACAGCGCGCCGCATCTGGACCCGCTCAAGGAAAACGCCTGCGGGTGTGCCGGATGTTTTACCGCGACCAACACCATGTCGATCCTTGCCGAGGTCTTTGAACAGGACGGTGCATTGGACCAGCTTGAGTCGTTTGCTTCGCTCAATGGGCCGCGTTTTTATGGCCTGCCTGCGAACGACGACACCATCACGCTAACCAAGGGCGACCCGGTGAGCTATCCTGACAAGATCGACACCGACGAAGGCCCGGTTACGGTGTTTGACCCGATGATTCCGCTGCACTGGCGCGTCAGGTAATTCGCGCACCCCCCGTGCAAATCCCATGCCCGCACCCTATGTTGCGGGCATGACCACAGTTATCCCCTTTGACAACAGCTTTGCCCGCCTGCCTGACGGGTTCTTTGCTGCACAAAAGCCCGCCCCTGTGGCGGCGCCCTCTTTGATCGCCTTCAACCATGCGTTGGCCGATGAGCTTGGCATCACGCCGGGCAACGACACGGATATGGCGCGCATCTTTTCAGGCAACGCCGTGCCCAATGGGGCCGAACCCTTGGCGCAGCTTTATGCCGGGCACCAGTTCGGCCAGTACAACCCGCAACTGGGGGATGGGCGAGCCTTGCTGTTGGGCGAAGTGGTCGACAGGCTTGGGCGCCGTCGCGACATCCAGCTCAAAGGCTCTGGTCCCACGCCGTTTTCGCGGCGGGGCGATGGGCGCGCGGCGCTTGGTCCTGTCCTGCGCGAATACGTGGTGTCCGAGGCGATGCACGCGCTTGGCGTGCCAACGACACGTGCGCTCGCCGCTGTCCGCACGGGTCAGGAGGTTGTCCGCGAACGCCCCCTGCCCGGCGGCGTGCTGACACGCGTGGCCAGCAGCCACATTCGGGTCGGCACGTTTCAGGTGTTTGCCAACCGGCAGGACCACAGTGCACTTAGGCAGCTGTTCGACTACACGGTGGACCGCCACTATACGGGCGTGACTAACCCCGGCGACCTGCTGCGGCAGGTCTGCGCCGCTCAGGTGGCGCTGGTATCGCAATGGATGTGCCTTGGTTTCATCCATGGGGTAATGAACACCGACAATTGCACGCTGTCAGGCGAAACCATCGACTATGGGCCATGCGCCTATATGGACACCTACGAACCGGAAACCGTGTTTTCGTCCATCGACCGCTATGGCCGGTATGCCTATGTCGCGCAGCCCGACATTATTGTGTGGAACATGGCGCAACTGGCCACGTCCTTGGTGCCCCTGATGCCCGACACCGACGCCGCCATCGAAGAGTTCACCACCATCATCCACGCCATGCCTGACCAGTTGCGCGCCGCGTGGATCACAGGCTTTGGTGCCAAGATCGGCCTGTCAGACGCCACCCCCCGAGGACGCCCGTCTGATTGGCGATTTTCTGCAACTGATGCACGACCAACAAGCCGATTTCACCAATACCTTCCGCGCTTTGGCCGACGGCGGCGCACGCGCGCAGTTCACGGATCCAGCCGCGTTTGATGCGTGGGACACCCGCTGGCGCAAACGGCTTGACTCCGTGGCACACGACCCGACTGCGACGATGACGCAAGTCAACCCGGTCTACATCCCGCGCAATCACCGGATTGAAGAGATGATTGCCGCATCGCTTGAGGGCGACGACACTCTGTTCCATCGGCTGAATACGGTGCTGGCCAACCCCTACACGGTACAAAACGGCGCAGAAGACCTGCGCCGCCCGCCTTTGCCAAACGAGGTGGTCCAGGCAACGTTCTGCGGGACATAGCCAACAGGGGTCATTTTCTTACAAAGAAAATGGACAAAATTCTTTGAAAGAATTTTGCCCCCGGCCTAAAGTCCCGCCCCTACCGTTTGTTGATCAGCACAATCCCAACTGCGACCAACCCAAGCGCAAATACAAACCCCGGACCGACAGGTTCGTTCAGCAGCGCCCAGCCGAAACCTACCGACAGCACTGGCGACAAAAACGAAAACGATGCGATGTCTGAGGCCGGATAGACAGCCATCAGCCGCAGCCAGAACAAGAACCCCATGGACGCCACGACCATGGCCTGAAATCCCATACCCCATAGGTGGATCGCTGTGATTTCACGCGTCAAAGGTCCAAACAACGGCGCCAGCGCCAGCAGCAGCACAGCCGAGACTGCCAGTTGCCAGAACAATTGCGTTTCGGGCGATTGGCGCGACACGCCGCTAAGCCGCACCAGCAACGCGATGCCAGCCCACGACCATCCAGCCATCAGTGCCAGCAAATCCCCGCGCCAGTCCCCCTGCCCCCGGCTTGCCGGGTCCGCCAGTGCCCAGACCACTCCTGCCATGGCCAGAACCAGCCCCAACACGCGGCGGCGTGTCAGGTGTTCTCCGGGCAAAACCAGATGCGCCACCAAGGCCAGCCAAACTGGCATGGAATAAAACACGATCGACGCGCGCGACACCGTCGTCAAATCCAGCGCCTGAAACAAAAGCAAGAACTCGATGCCAAACAGCAGGCCCAATCCCAAACCTGACCCAACGCTTGCGCGCAGCCCGGTGATCGGGCGTTTTCGCAGCCACACCCAGACTAACAAGACACCAAGTGCGAGGACCGAACGTACCCCTGCTCCGAACACGGGTTGAAAGCCTCCGTTCGAAACTTTGATCACCACCTGATTGAAGGCAAGGATCGTGGCAAACGCCACCATGCCCGCAGCCCCTGACAGGTCCATTTTGTCTTTGCGTTCCATTGCTCTAAGGACACCGCCCGGCAGGCAACGTCAATCCCTGACAAAAGGGTGTGCCTTGGCCGCGATGTGTGCCACTCTGGGTCAAACCAAAGGAACGGAAAGGGATTGGATCCATGGGATTGATGGGAACATTGGCAAAAGTCGCAATCGGGTACGCAGCCGCACGCGGGGTCGACAAGATGTCCGGCGGAGGGGGTCTGGGCGCTCTGCTTGGCGGCGGCGCACAGGTTCCTGCCGAAGATCCAAACGCCAAGATCCAAGCCCAAGCCGGCCAGATGATGACCGGAAACATGCCCGAGGGTGCGGGCAATCCAATGCAGGAAATGATGGCCAAGCTACAGGAAGGCGGGCTTGGCGGTCTTATGGGGGGGCTGGGTGGCGCCGCAGGTGGCGACAACCCGATGGCCGCGATGATGGAAAAACTGCAATCCAGCACCGGAATGGACCTGTCTGCCATGATGGGCGGTGGTGCGGGCACGGATACTGCCGGTGGCAATGCAGGACTTGCGGGCATGATGGCATCCATGACCGGGGCTGCGGCCATGCAGGGCCAAGGCGCAGGCGCCATGCTGGATTCGTTCAACACCAAGGAAACAGCGCCCCAAGCCGAAGAAGCCGCAGGGCTGATGCTGCGCGCGATGATTCAGGCTGCCAAAAGCGACGGCGGTATCGACGCGTCGGAAAAGGACAAAATCCTTGGGATGCTGGGCGACGATGCAGACGCTCAGGACATGGCCTTTATTCAGGCCCAGCTTGAAGCGCCAATAGACGTGGCGTCGCTTGCTGCGGACACACCCGACATGCAAAAGGCGCAGGTGTATTCAGCCTCTTTGATGACCATCACCGTCGATAGCCAAGTCGAGGCGCAGTATCTGGATGCTCTAGCCAAGGCGCTTGGTCTTCCTGAAACCACTGTGAACGCGTTGCACTATCAAATGGGCGTGCACCCGCTTTACTCCTGACAACGGCTTTGCAGGACACCCGGTCTGGTCTGACACTGGCGCTGGTTGGGGCGCTGGTGTTGACGCCCGATGCGCTGTTGATGCGCCTGTCGGGTATGGACGGCATGCAAATGCTGGGCTGGCGCGGGATGTGTATGGGTGCGCTGTTTTTGACGGCCTGGGCAGCAACCTCGCGCACCCGACGGGCCGATCTGGCGGCACTGTCCGGTGGCGCCGCGCTGTTTGTTGTGGCCTGCCACGCGCTGAATGCGCTGCTGTTTCCTGTTGGGATCGCCGCAGCACCTGTGCCTGTCGTTCTGCTGGCTGTGGCCACCGTTCCGGTCTGGTCGGCCCTTCTGGCACGTTGGCGCCATGGCGAAACACCCTCACCCGCGTTGTGGCGGACCACGGCGCTGGTGATGGCAGGCATTGCTCTGGCGGTCAGCGAACCCGGCGCGTTGGCGCTGGACAAAAACGCGCTGATCGGCGCGGTCTGCGGACTGGGCGTTGCACTGGCGCTGGCCGGGACCTTTGTCACACTCCGCTTTTCCCCTCAGGTGCCGTTGCTGCTGGCTATTGGAACCGGCGGCCTGATCGCCGGGGCCACAGGCTGGCTGTGGACCGGGCCCACAAACATGACCCAAGGCAACCTTCCCGCCATTTTGGCAACCGCTTTGGTGATCCTTCCGGGATCGTTTTTCTGCCTGACATTTGCCTCTCGGTATACGGCTGCTGCCAATGTCAGCCTGCTGATGTTGTTAGAGACCGTGCTCGGCCCATTGTGGGTTTGGATCGGCTTGGGCGAAGCACCCACCAACGGCATGCTGGCCGGAGGCGCGCTTGTCGTAGTCAGTCTTGCGCTGTATATCCGCCGCCCTCGCCGTGTCTGACCCCTTGGCCTTTTTGCCCGAGTTTGGCAAAAGAAAGCCAGACGCGCCCGGAGACCTGCCATGACCGACACTATCGCCGAACGCTGTGCCGCGCAGGGCCTGCGAATGACCGGGCAACGCCGCACCATTTCCGAAGTGCTGGATGGCGCCACCGATCACCCCGATGTCGAAGAATTGCACGCCCGCGCAACGGCCCGCGATCCCGGCATTTCCATCGCCACCGTGTATCGCACGGTCAAACTGCTGGAAGAAGCAGGCATTCTGGAAAAGGTCGACTTTGGCGATGGCCGCGCGCGTTATGAAGATGCCGAACGCGAACACCACGATCACCTGATCGACATATCCACGGGCAAGGTCATAGAATTTGTCGACCCCGAGATCGAAGCGCTTCAGGAAAAAATTGCGGCCAAGCTGGGATACCGCCTGATGGGGCACCGAATGGAACTGTATGGCGTTCCCCTGAAGAAAAAACCTTAGGGACAGGACCTGCACCCGACAAATTTGCACACAGGGGCTTTTGCCGCTGCGTCAACAGTGCTACTCGATGAACGCCGTTCAATGAGGTCAAGACATGTCGGAAAAGATCAAAGCCCGCAAAGCCGCACTACGTGAAAAACTGATTGATCTGGCCGAAGCCCAGATAGCAAACGGCGGGCTGGCATCGCTCAAGGCGCGGGATCTGGCCAAAGAGGCAGGTTGCGCCTTGGGGGCGATCTATACGCATTTCGACGATCTCAACGCACTGGTGCTAGAAGTCAACGGGCGCACCTTCCGGCGTTTGGGCCAAGCCGTGGCAACGTCAACCCAAGAGGCAAAAGACGCCCCCCCTTCTGAACGTCTGATCACAATGTCCCATGCCTATCTGCATTTTGCCAACGCCAATCATAACCTGTGGCGCGCCCTGTTTGATGTCGACATGTCTGCGGATGGGGATGTGCCGCAATGGTACATGGACGCGCTTGGCAATTTGTTTTCGCATATTGCCGAACCGTTGGCGGAAATCTTTCCGCAAAAGGACGCCCGCGAACTGGATTTGATGACACGTGCGCTGTTTTCTTCGGTGCACGGAATTGTTCTGCTGGGATTGCAGCGCCGCATCTCGGGTGTTCCGGTTGATCAGATACAGGAAATGATCCGGCAGGTATTGTCTCAAATCGGGAAACCGACTGTTTTTTGAACGTCGTTCAACTTTTACTTGAACGACGTTCATAGAATCGCTATATCCAATTCATGAACAACGTTCACGCAACTTGAACGGAACGATCGGAAAAGGAGAAGCACATGTTTGGAACCCTTATCACTCTCGTCAATGGTGCAAACGCCCGGGCCGAAGAACGCGTCCGTGACCACTACAGCATTGAATTGATCGACCAGAAAATTCGCGAAGCGGACGCCAGCCTCAAATCAGCCAAATATTCACTGGCCTCCTTGATCCAACGCGAACGCGCCGAACAGCGGCAGGTGGAAACGCTGGAGCGCCGGATCGACGATCTGATGACCCGCGCCGCCAAGGCTTTGAAAGAAGATCGCCAAGATCTGGCTCAGCAAGCGGCCGAAGCGGTGGCCAACATGGAAAACGAACTGGAAGAGCGCCGTCAGACCGTCCAGCGACTGGAAAGCCGGGTGCTGCAACTGCGCCAGTCGGTCGAAACCGCCAATCGCCGGATCATCGACCTGAAACAGGGCGCTGTGACCGCCCGCGCGGTCCGCAAAGAACAGGACATTCAGCGTCGTCTTGGCAAACACATTGCTCAGGATACCGCCTTTGAAGAGGCCGATGCCCTGATCCAGCGTGTTCTGAAGCGCGATGACCCGTTTGAACAGGGCCAGATCCTGCGTGAAATCGACGACGGTCTGGACAACAAGGACATCGCCGACCGCATGGCCGAGGCAGGCTTTGGCCCTGCCAGCAAATCCACCGCCGCAGATGTCATGAGCCGCATCAAAGCCCGCAACTGACCCTGACCTGACCTCAACATCCTGATCAAATTCAAATCACAGACTTAAACGGAGCAATCCCATGTATAACGAACGCAACGACAACGGCATGATCCTTCTCATCAACGGCGCAGGCGTCGCCCTGGCCTATGGCCTTCTGGCAATTTCGCTCTGGCTGTCCACCGACGTGCCACTGTCCACCAAAGGCTACTGGGGTATGGGCATCGTGCTTTTGACCATCAGCCTGATCAACGTGGTCAAGTATCGCTTTGACCAGCGTTCCTCCGAAGACCGCATCCGCCGCATCGAAGAAGCGCGCAACGAAAAGATGCTGGAAGAAGCGCTGCGCGAAGAAGACTGATCAGATCAGCGCATAAAATTCTCGCAAACGCCCGCCGATTTTGGTGGGCGTTTTCTTTTGAATAAACCCGAGACTCGACTCGGGTTGTCATGTCACCTTCGTATTCTCAGAGCATGTATTCAGCATCTCCCGACTTTCGAGGATCCTCCCATGACGACCTTTTCGATGAACCGCCGGACATTTCTGACCACCACCGCCAGCTTGATTGCCCTGCACCCGTTTTCCGCCCGCGCCGCGTCGGGACAGGCGCATTTGCGCATCATGGAAACAACCGACCTGCATGTGCATGTCTTTCCCTATGACTATTACGGCGACCGCCCCGTAGACACCGTGGGCCTTGCCCGCACCGCTGCGCATATTGCCGACATCCGCGCCGAGGCGACCAATACCTTGCTGGTGGACAACGGTGATTTCCTGCAAGGCAATCCTATGGGCGACTACATCGCCTATGAGCGCGGCATGCGCGAAGGCGACATGCACCCGGTGATCGCCGCCATGAACACCGTGGGCTTTGACGCTGCGACCATCGGTAACCACGAATTTAACTACGGCATTGAATTCTTGATGAAATCCGCCGCAGGCGCCGATTTCCCCATTGTGCTGGCCAACATCGCCAAGACCAAAGGCGCCACCCCGCGCGAAGACGAAACCCTGTTCAAACCATACGTGCTGCTGGACCGCGACCTGAGCGATGGCGACGGCACCACCCATCCCATCCGCATCGGCATCATCGGCTTTACCCCACCGCAGGTGATGAACTGGGACCGCAAACACCTTGAAGGCAATGTGCAGGCCCGCGACATCTTGGAAACCGCCCGCGCCTATGTGCCTGAAATGCGCGAACAAGGCGCCGAAATCATTCTTGCGCTGTCGCATTCGGGCATCGGATCAGCAGACCATGTGGACGGTATGGAAAACGCGTCGGTCCCGCTGGCTGCGGTCGAGGGAATCGATGCCTTGGTCACCGGGCACAGCCACCTTGTGTTCCCCTCTGCCACCTATGCCGACTACGCCGCCGTCGATTCGGACAATGGCCTGATTCATGGCAAACCCGCCGTCATGGGCGGTTTCTGGGGGTCGCACCTTGGGGTGATCGACCTGTTGCTGGAACGCGACGGCAACACGTGGAGCGTGGTCAATTCCGAAACCGCCACGCGCCCGATTTCCAAACGCAACGAAGACCGCTCGGTCACGGCGCTGGTCGAAAGCGACGCTGGCGTTCTGGCGTCAGTCCAGAAGGATCACGACGAAACACTGGCCTATGTGCGCCGCGCCGTGGGCAAGACGGCAGCGCCGCTGCACAGCTACTTTGCATTGGTGGCGGATGATCCGTCGGTCCAGATCGTGTCGAATGCCCAGCAATGGTACATCGAACAGATGATGCAAGGCACCGCCTACGAAGGCCTGCCAATCCTGTCCGCCGCCGCGCCGTTCAAAGCCGGTGGCCGGGGCGGGCCCGAGTATTACACCGATGTGCCCGTGGGGGATGTCGCGATCAAGAACGTCGCGGACCTGTACCTGTACCCCAACACCGTGCGTGCGGTGAAAGTGACTGGGGCGCAGGTCAAGGACTGGCTGGAACGCAGCGCGGGCATGTTCAATCAGGTCACACCGGGAGAGGCCGATCAGGTGCTTCTGAACCCGTCTTTCCCGTCCTACAATTTCGACGTGATCGACGGCGTCAGCTATCAGATCGACCTCAGCCAGCCGTCGAAATTCGGCCCCAAGGGTGAGATGGAAAACCCCGATGCAAACCGCATCGTGAACCTGACCTACAACGGCGCCCCGGTCGATCCCAAGGCCGAGTTCATCATCGCGACAAACAACTATCGTGCCTCGGGCGGCGGCAGCTTTCCGGGCACCGGCGACACGATCGTCTTTGAAGGCCCCGATACCAACCGCGACGTGATTGTGCGCTATATCGTGGATCAGGGGACGATTGATCCCAAGGCCGATGCCAACTGGAGCCTCGCACCTCTGACCGGCACGTCGGTCCTGTTCGACACCGGCCCCAAGGCGCAGGAGTATTTGGGCGATGTGCAGGGCGTCAGCATCGAAGAGGCCGGCGAAGGCCCTGATGGCTTTGCCCGCTTCCGTATTCAACTGTAACGCTTGGGGACTTGGGTGGGGTTTGAGTGCGCACACGGTGCCCCCGGCGCCATCGCGCCCTGGGCTTGACCCGGGGCCTCATCTTTCGGGCAACTGCTTGCAGCAAGAGGTCCCGGGTCAAGCCCGGGACGGGGGGCGCGTTGCGGTCAGGGGTTGTCCGCCATCTGGCGGGCGCCCTGCCCCGATATGGTGTGCAAACACTCCCCCGCCAGTCGCCAATCTTTCGGCGGCGCCATGCGCGCGCGCAGGCGGCTCAGGTGCCACGCCTCTTTGTCCGGCGCATGCGCAGGCTCCATCCGCCAGCGCGTTTCAATCCCTGCAGCCCCGCCCTGCCCGGCGCTCAGGATCAGCCCCAACGGACGGCACCGCCCCTGCCCCGCGCCCGCCTCTGCCGCCAGATGCAAACGGCGCACCGGCGTCATGGCAGGCGGATCGGGCAGTTCCGCCACCACCACGGGCACCGCCCCCGAGCGCAGGCATTCTTCCATGCACCACAGCAGATCCCCCGCCTGACGCGGCGTGACAAAGGTGATATCGCCGGGGTTCAGATAGCGCCGCGCCCCATCGGGGTTCAGCGGGTCAGACCCATGCGCAGGCGCAATCCAGAACACCGCGCCCCCAGCCTCAGCCGCAATGCGCAAAGCCAGTGTGCGCCGCGCCGCGCCACATAGCTCGTGCACCCGCGCCAGCGGCAACCGCACCTCATTCCACAGCACAAGCGCTGGGGGCGGCTGATGCGTGCGGCGCGACAAATGCGGATCAAGGGCAGACATGTTTTCAATCTACAATGTTCACTTTATGTTCTCAAGCCCCTCTTGGCATTCCCGCACCACCCGCTATGGTCCGCGTAACGATTGCGAACAGGGATACCAACATGAAGATGAACCCATTGGGCCGCACCGGGATCAATGTCTCGGAACTGTGTCTTGGCACCATGACCTTTGGCCGCCACACCCCGCAGGACGACGCCCACGCGCAAATGGACCGCGCCCTCGAAGGCGGGATCAACTTTCTGGACACCGCCGAGATGTACCCGGTCAACCCGGTGGCCAAGGAAACCGTGGGCGACAGCGAACGCGTGGTTGGCAACTGGTTCGCCGCAGGCGGCGCGCGCGACCGCTGGATCGTGGCCACCAAGATCACCGGCGCAGGCAACACCCAGATCCGCAACGGCGAGCCGATCACTGGCGACGCAGTTGCACGCTGCGTCGAGGCCTCTCTGAAGCGCCTGCAAACCGATTACATCGACCTCTACCAGCTGCACTGGCCCAACCGTGGCAGCTACATGTTCCGCAAGAACTGGACCTATGATCCGTCCGGCCAGAACCGCACCGAAACAGAACAGCACATGGACGATGTGCTGGGCGCCCTGACGCGCGAGGTCGACCGCGGCACCATCCGTGCCTTTGGCCTGTCTAACGAAAGCGCCTGGGGCACCGCCAAATGGCTTGACCGGGCCGAGCGGACCGGCGGGCCACGCGTGGCCACCATCCAGAACGAATATTCCTTGCTCTGCCGTCTGGCCGACACCGATCTTGCCGAACTGATGGTCAACGAAGATATTGGTCTCTTGCCATTTTCGCCGCTGGCACAGGGCCTGCTGACCGGCAAATACCAAAACGGCATCCCCGAGGGATCGCGCCGTGTCGTCAACCCCGATCTGGGTGGGCGCATGACAGACCGCGTCCTGCCCGCCGTGGCCGCTTATCTGGACATTGCACAGGCCCATAACATGGACCCAACCCTGATGGCATTGGCGTGGTCCGCACGGCGGCCCTTTGTGGCATCGACAATCTTTGGCGCCACCCACTTGCCACAACTGGAACACGCGCTTGGCGCGTCCGATGTGGTGCTATCAGACGAAATGCTCAACGCACTCAACGCCGCCCACAAAGCGCACCCTATGCCGTACTAAAGCCTCGGGGCTCTGCCCCGGCCTTCGGCCTCCCCCGGAGTATTTGGATCAAGAAGAAACACAAGAGCGCCCCTCGTCCGCAGCGGACCCATTAACCTTAATGCAGTGTTTCCAATTGCCAAAAATATCCCGGGAGGGGTTTGGGGAGGGCAGCGCCCGCCCCAAGGCCTGCGTGGCCTGAACGCAAACCGACCTGCGCGCGTTGCGCTCAATCAGGGAACGGCGCGCAACAACTCTGTCAGGTGTTGGGGCAAAGCACGCGCTGTCACATCCGCCTCTTTCACCAGTTGATCAAAATGCTCGGTAAAGGCCGTGACCCGATCCGTGTCGCGGAACGCCAGATAGTTGCGCCCGACGTACAACACGGCCTGCAGCGGGCCAAAGATCGTCAACGGTGCGGAAAACAGTTTGCGCGCATCAAACAGATACACGCGCAATCGCGGATACAGGCTGTCGCTTAACGCCACCAGATGCTCCAGTTGCGCACGACGGATCGGCGCGGACAGCCCGGCGTAATACCCTGCCCCCGCCGCAAACCCGTCCACCTCATGCATAGGCAACGCGATTTCATAGTCCGACCGCGCCACCCGCATCCAGTCCAACCTGTCCTGCGACGCGTTTATCGCCTGCTCGGTTGTCCGGCCTAGTTGCGGGCCATATTCCCACTCCAGAACGGCCCGTGTTTTCAGCATATCCGGCAAAGTCGTCGGGACATGGCGGATTTTGTACCCCTCCGCCTCGCGGTGCCAATCAAAGATCTGCTCATCGACAAGCGCACGCGGTGCCTTGGTCACGCGCAGGGCCGTCGCCATCAGTTGCGCAGCACTTTCGGGCCGTTCCGACAAGCCCAGCAACCAATCCGCCGACACGCCCAATGCCTGGGCACAGGATGCCACCAGATGCGCATTGGGCAGCCGCGCGCCGTCATCCTTGAGCACCTGCGAAATCGTTGACCGGTCCGCGCCGATTGCACGTGCCAAAGCCGTCTGATTTGACCCTGCCTCAGACATGGCCTGCGACAGCCTATCGCGCAACAGCTGCGCACGAACCCGTTTGTCGGAAAATTTCATCATATGGTGATATTTATCACAATCTCGAAAAATTGTGCACAAGATTCTGAATTCCCGCCAATCCCCTTGGGCGCTACACCACGTTCAGGCAAGGCAAGCACGCCGCCAATTCCAGTTTCTCGAAAGGTCAGATGATGGAAACGCCCACTCGCACCTTTGTCAAATCCCTACTGTGGGCCGCGCTGGGGCTGATCACGATGGGCGTGGTGGGCGTGATCTTTACCGGGTCTCTTAGCGTCGGTGGCGCCATGGCCGTGGTCAACACGCTGGTCGGGTTCTCGTGTTACATCCTTTACGAACGGCTCTGGGCGCGTATCCGATGGGGGCGGCTAACGTCGGACTAGAGCGTTTTCAAAGCGCAACGCGTTCGGACCTTCAGACGATAGAATCTACTCGAAAACTGCCCTAGACAAACGCCCGCCCCGGACCTGATCCGGGGCCTCTGTCATTGGGGTCGCGCACAACTTCCCCCTGTTCAACGCCGCCACAACACGTCATAGCCAGCGCATGGATTTATGGATTATCGCCACGCTGGCCGCCGCCTGTTTTCAGACCATCCGTTTCATGCTGCACAAGGTGCTGGCGGCGGGAACTCTGACCCCAACCGGCAGTACCTTTGCCCGGTTCGCCTATGCCATGCCCGCTGCATGGCTGATCGGCGGAGTCTATCTGAATGCAACCGGAGCAGACGTGCCACAGCTTGGCTGGGCCTTTCTGGGCTGGACCGTGTTTGGCGGAATTGGCCAGATCCTTGCGACGATCCTTGTGGTCAAATGCTTTGGCGAACGCAACTTTGCCGTGGGCATCACGTTCAAGAAAACCGAGGTGATCCAGACCGCGCTTTTGGGTCTTGTTGTCTTGGGTGAAGAGATCAGCTTTGGCGGATGGTTGGCAATCGGTGTGGGATTGATTGGCGTTCTGCTGCTGTCAGACTCGCCGGGCAGCGTCGGGGCGATCTGGCAACGCTTGGGCACGCGGGCCGTGGCCTATGGGCTGGGATCTGGATTTTTCTTTGCGGTGTCTGGTGTGGGTTATCGCGCATCCACCTTGTCCGTGCCCAGCGACGATCCCATCCTGCGCGCCGCGATCGCCTTGATGGCGGTGACAACACTGCAAACTTTGTCCTTGTCGCTGTGGTTGCGCTGGCGCGAACCGGGTCAGGTCACCGCAGTCTGGGCCGCCCGAGGCAAGGCAGCGTGGCTCGGCCTGACGTCGATGGCGGGCACAATGGGCTGGTTCACCGCGTTCACCTTGCAGACTGCGGCCTATGTACAAGCATTGGGTCAGATTGAGCTGATCCTGTCGCTGGCTGCCTCCACCCTGTTCTTTAAGGAAACCATCACCCGGCGTGAAATCCTAGGGATCGCGGTGTTGATGGCGTCGATCCTGCTGTTGGTGGTTGTATTGTAGCGGGACTTTGGCCCCGGCTGTGCCACCGGTGGTCTGACAGAACACCGTCCCGGGCTTGACCCGGGACCTCTGCCTTTGCGCAACAAGAGGCCCCGGGTCAAGCCCGGGGCGCAAGATTTCCCGGCCACACGGGACGGCGCCACGCTACCCCAACGAAATATTCACCCGCCGGTTCTGTTTGCCCTTGTTTTCCACCTTACCCAATGTGACTGCGCCGATTTCGCCGGTGCGCGCCACATGGGTGCCGCCACAGGGTTGCAGATCAACCTGTTCGCGGCCATCACCGATCTGCACCAGCCGGATCAACCCGGCACCACGTGGTGGCTTGACCGACATGGTCTTGACCAGACCGGGGTTGGCATCCAATTCGGCTTCGGTGATCCACGTTTCGGTCACGGGCAGATCGCGGTCTACCAAATCATTCAGAGCGCGCTCTAACGCGTCTTTGTCTTCGGGCGGTTCAGGCATCGCAAAATCCAACCGACCGGTTCCAGCGCCGATGGCGCCGCCGGTCACCGGCAAGGGCACCACAACACTCAGAAGATGCAGCGCGGTGTGCACTCGCATGTGTTTGTGGCGCCGTTCCCAATCCAGCACCTGAACCACATGCGCGCCGCGTGGCGGCAGAGCTTCGGGTTCTGCAGGCACCAGAACCGAAACGCCGTCGGCGCCCTTGACCGCCGTGGCAATCGCCAACCGCCTGCCATCCCATTCCAGCCACCCGCTGTCCCCCGGTTGTCCGCCCCCCGTGGGATAGAACAGCGACGGGGTCACGACGATGCCGCCTTCGTCTGTCAGGTCTACAACGCGACCCGGCGTTTCACGTGCATAAGGGTCGTCACGATACACGACATCGCTCATTTGCTGTCTCCATCGGTGTCGGGCGGCACATCCAGCCCAGTGTTCGGCGTCACGGGCTGTTCAGGCGGCGTGGCAGCCGACGCTCCCCCTAGCGCGGCACCAGCCAACGCTTCTGGATTGCGGATCCAGATATCGCGTTGCGCAAACGGGATTTCGATGCCTTCTTCGGCAAAGCGTTCGGCAATCTGATGATTCATTTCGGTTTTCACAGACAGTGTTTGGTTCACGTCATGGAGAATTGCCCGGATTTCAAAATCCATCGAATCCGCGCCAAAGCCAACGAAATTGACAGATGGTGCCGGGTTCATCAGCACCATCGGATGATCCCGCGCGATGTGCAAAAGGACCTTCTCAACCTTGCGCGTGTCATTGCCATAAGCCACCCCCACGGGCACGATGACCCGACCAATCACATTGCCTCGGGTGTAGTTCGTCACCTGCCCCGACACCAAATCAGCATTGGGGACGATCACGTCAAACCGGTCAAAGGTTTCGATGCGGGTCGACCGGACCGAGATGTCTTTGACGATACCGTGACGGCCGCCAACCTCGATCCAGTCACCTTGGGAAATCGGGCGCTCAATCAACAGGATGATGCCAGAAACAAAGTTCGACACAATGTTCTGAAGGCCAAAACCGATCCCGACAGACAAGGCACCGGCGACAATGGCCAGCGACGAAAGATCCAACCCACCAGCGGTGATCGCAACAATTGCCGACAGGAATATCCCGACGTATCCAAGGCCTGCCACAATCGCGTTCTGACCGCCTTGATCAATCTTGGTCTTTGGCAGGACCGAACTGCGCATCGCCCCCTGAAGCAATCGGGTCAACATGTAACCCGCGACAAAAACAATCGCCACAACCAGAAAATCGGTGGGCGAAATCCGGGTTTCCCCAATCTGAAACCCTTCGCGGAAACGCGCCCAAAGCTCGGTCAGGTCGGCCACGCGGGCCCCCCAGATCAGCGCAAGCGGTGGCAACGCAAGCAGCGTCACACAAAACCCAGCAAGTACGGGCAAGAGGCTGTCCGCCTCGGCGGCGGTGCGTCGGGTCACCAGTTCATACAGATCGTTGATCAGCTCTTGGATGACCAACACCAAACCGATCAGCGCCAAAGACGCGATAAACGGAAACACCAGCCCTTCGCCCACACGGCCATAGCCAATCGCCGCCATGACCGGACCAACGACCCCCACGATCATCGCGGCCCGTCCAAGAATGCGGGCAAAGCGCATTCGGAACAGGCCTTCATCGCTCATTGCGGCGCGCGTGCCCGCAACCGGTGCGGCATTGCGTGTGCTGCCCAAACGGAACAGGAAAAGCCCCGCCAGCGCGACCACCGGAAAATCCAGAACCGCCGCGGTTTCCGCCGAATACCTGTCAAACTGCGTCAGCGTATCCAGAACGTCGCGCAGCACATACAGCACCGCCAACAGATTGCTGTACGTGCGCGCCGCGTGTCGGTCTTCGCGGTCCAATGGCATCGTCGCCACGTCGTCATTGTCGTTAAAGCTGCGTTCGGCCAGCCAGCGGATTCCCAGCAAAAGCCCGGCCCATAGGGGCAGCTGATCCAACAACAGCGTCCAACGCTGCCCAATCATCCCGGTGCTGACAGCCGCACGGCTTAGCGCATAGATTCCGATCAACGGCAGCACGACCTGTCCCAACGACACCAGAAACTGCCAAACCCCTCTGCCGCGCACTTCTGTGCCCCGCAGCTTGTCAATTGCCGCACGCGCCCACTGCTGGCCCCGCGTCAGCAACATGACCCCGGCCACAAGCAACAGCAGGATCAAAGGAAGATTTGCCCGCGCCTGCGCCTGTCGCGCAGGTGATCCGGCCAGCGACACCACTTCGTTTAGCGATTCTGAAGCCGAATTCTGAAGGTCGTCCAATGCCGTGCCCCACAAAGCAGGATTGACAGGCGATGGCCCAAGTTCCAGCAAGGCGTCGGTTTGCCGTTCTCGGATGATCAGATCGATTTCGCCAATGATCCCGTCAGCGCGTGTATAGGCTTCTTCGGCACGTTGAACAGGCGTGCGCAACCGCACCAGTTGATCCGTCAAATCAGCGCGTCGTTTCGCGATGTCTTCGGGTTCCGAAACGCCTTCCTCGGGCGCCGACCCCAGCGCATCAAGCTGCGCCTGCAACGTGTCAATTCGTGGCGCATTGGCGTCCTGCGCGATCAGGAACGCGTCGCGCCAGCCCGCCACCTCGGCGCGCAGATCCTCAAGCGCGCTTTCCGAAGCGCGTCCCGCCTCGATCACCCCTTCGGCCCGCGTGGCCAGATTGGTCCATTCGGTATAGTCCGGCGCTTGGGCGTCTTGTGCCATAACCGGCACAAACGTCGCGCCCACCATCAGCCAGACAATCGCCAGCATACGGATCAGTGAAATCATTGGGTCACCTTGGGGTTATGGCCAAATCTCTGGCACCAATGATGGGGCAGACACCTCAAAGCGCCACCCCAAAATTGCATCAAGCCTTGGAAAAGTGGATTAGACGTCCTCAAACACACCGGGGATCGAAGCCGGGGAACGGTCCAGCCAGCTGGGCAAAGGCAAGCCTTTTTCGCGCAGAAAGTCCGGGTTGAACAGCTTGGACTGATAGCGCGTGCCATAGTCGCACAGCACCGTCACAATCGTATGTCCCGGCCCCATTTCCCGAGCCATACGAATTGCCCCGGCCACGTTAACACCTGACGACCCACCAAGGCACAGACCTTCGTCCGCCAGCAGATCAAACACGATGGGCAGCGCCTCGGCGTCAGAAATGCGATAGGCCATATCGGGCGTAAACCCTTCGAGGTTGGCCGTGATACGCCCCTGCCCGATGCCTTCGGTGATCGAATTGCCGGGGTTTTCTTCGCCCGTGTACAGCTTGTACAGTCCCGCGCCTTCGGGATCGGCCAACGCAACTTTGACCCCCTTTGGCTGCAACGCCATGCCAACGCCCGCCAAGGTCCCGCCCGACCCCACCGCACAGACAAAGCCATCGACCTTGCCGCCGGTCTGGTCCCAGATTTCCGGGCCGGTCATCGCGATATGCGCCTCACGGTTGGCAACATTGTCAAACTGGTTGGCCCAGATCACACCTTCGTTGCTTTCACGCGCCATCTTTTCCGCCAAACGGCCCGAGTACCGGACGTAATTGTTGGGATTGGCATAAGGCGCCGCTGGCACCTGCACCAGTTCAGCCCCTGCCAGACGCAGCATGTCCTTCTTTTCCTGACTTTGCGTTTCCGGGATCACGATCACCGTCTTGAAGCCCATCGAGGCGCCCACCAGTGCCAAACCAATCCCGGTATTGCCAGCGGTCCCTTCGACAATTGTGCCGCCCGGTTGCAGCAGACCCTTTTCCACCGCGTCGCGAATAATGAACAACGCCGCGCGGTCTTTGACCGACTGACCGGGGTTCATGAACTCGGCCTTGCCAAGAATGGTACACCCGGTCATTTCCGAAGCTTTCCGAAGCTTGATCAGGGGGGTGTTGCCAACGGCCTGTGCCAGATCCTGGGCAAATCGCATGACGCGTCCTTTCGCAGCTGTAGGCTTAGGGTGTAGACGCCTGCGCGAAGGGACTCAAGAGCCACCGCACGCCCGCCGCACGCAGGCTTGCACCATCGTGACTGGCGCCTTACGCGCCTTGGCCTCAGACCTGCGCGCGCAACCCATCACGCCGCAAGGCCAGCCAGTACAGCATCATCGCTAAGGGTCCGGCATTTATTTCACCGCTGTCGACCAGCGCCATGGCCTGATCAAACGCAATAACATGGCTGCGAATGTCTTCGTTTTCATGCGCCAGACCACCTGTCTGAGTGCCCCGCCCGGCCAGATCCGTTACACCTAGGTAGCAATGAAAGAACTCGGACGAATACCCCGGCGAGGCATAGTTGCGGTTGATCAGTTGCAAATCGTTTAGCACTAGACCGGCCTCTTCCACCGCCTCGCGCCGTGCGGTGTCAGCCGGGTCTTCACCTGCGTCCACCAAACCCGCAATCGGTTCAAGCACCCACGGTGCCGGATCACCCCGCATAATCGGACCAAAGCGCAATTGTTCGATCAACATCACACAATCGGTCACCGGATCATACGGCAACACCAGCGCCGCGTCATAGGCCACAAACGTTTCGCGCGCCAACTCGTTGCTCCACGCGCCGTCAAACCGGCGAAACCGCAGGTTAAACGCACGCAGGCGAAAAAACCCGTCAAAACCGGGTCGTGTTGCTGTGATGTCGACATCATCGATGGTGCGTGTCGTCCGCACGGTCTGCGGCGCGGGCGTGGCCGCCATCTGTTGCGCCCATCCCCGTGCCCGGAAAAACGGCAACAACGGTGCAATCTGCGCCGCGTCTGCCCGGCCATAATGCGCCATGACCTCGTCCGCCGCGATCAAGGACATGTCGCGCCACGGTTCCCAGTCTGACAGATTCCATGGAGCACCGGCCTGCCACAAACCATCCTGCGGAAAATACACGTCTGCCGCCTGCGCGCCCTTGGCTGTTTCAACCGTCACCGGGCGCAAATCATAACCGAACCCGCCTTCGTAAAAATCCAGCCGCGCGCGGTCTTCGTCGCTGACGTCGCACAGGACAACACCACGGGCCTTGGCCCCCGGTTCGTACACGATCAAAGGAAACGCCTGCCCCAGCGCCCAGCGCACGGTGTGATCCGGCAATCGGGCATCCAGCACCACCAAGTCACTGCGCCCCAGCACCTTGTGCAGCAGCGGCAGACACCGCAACGTCCCGTAAAAGAAAAGATCAGCCAACCCTTAGCGCCAGCGATTGGCCGCGAATTCAGCGAGATAGCCGGAAATCAACGACCCGAACAACAGAATAGAGATCACGCCCGGGTCTACCAGGATTTCACCAAAATTGACCATTTCCTCGAAAATCGCCGTCAGCGCTTCGAAGGGGCCATCATAGCGGTGGCGCATGGCCAAACGGATCATTTCGTTCGCCGCCTGAATAAACACGGCCCAAAACACCAACGCCACAACGCCCGTCAACCCATTTGCAACCGCTGCAGGATAGCCGCGCCCCGCGCGGTTTCCGATGACAAGCCAACCTACAATAAAGCCGAGCCCCACATTGACATAGGTAAAGATGCCAAATGCCGTACTCGCTGGCATCAGCGTCTTGATAAATTCAGATGTCAACAAAGCCAGCGCTGCAAGGCACAGCGCCGCTACCAATTTTGCCGCGGTTGGCATTGTGTTTAACTCGGCCTCGACATTGTTATCTGCGTCACGTCACAGTTACCGCTGTGAAACGTCGCCGCGCAAGACGCAAGGTAGAAATTCCACATTCTTTGAAACCGACTGTCGAAACCAAGACACGCTATCTGATCCCACTTGTCGTTGAATGTCTCATGCCAGCGGCGCAAAGTCTGGCTGTAGCTTTCACCAAACTCGACCGATCGTTCCACCCGCAGACCTGCCTTTTCCACCTGTTCCCGCAACACGACCGGGCTGGGCAGCATGCCGCCCGGAAAGATGTATTTCTGAATAAAATCAACACCATTACGGTAAACTTCCCATCGCTTGTGCTGCACGGTGATGATTTGCAGGGTGGCGTTCGCACCGGGCTTGAGCCGCCCCTTTACCGTGTCGAAATAGGTCGGCCAGTATTTCTCGCCCACCGCTTCGAACATCTCAATGCTCGCGATGCCGTCATATTGCCCGGTCTCGTCGCGGTAGTCCTGCAATTTGAATGTCACCAAATCTGCCAGACCAGCCTTGGCGATGCGATCTTGGGCATAGTCGAACTGTTCGCGGCTGATTGTCAGCCCGGTCACCCGAAGCCCACGTTCCTTGGCAGCGTATTCGGCAAAGCCGCCCCAGCCACATCCGATCTCAAGCACATGGTCGCCGGGCTTTACCCCCATCTGATCGACCATCGAAGCGTATTTCGCGATCTGCGCCTTCTCAAGGCTTTCCTGCCCCGTCTCGAACAGTGCCGAGCTATAGGTCATCGTATCGTCCAGCCACAGCCCGTAGAAATCGTTCCCCAAATCATAGTGATGCGAG
The DNA here is from genome assembly GCA_947561585.1 of Caprella mutica. Taxonomy (NCBI): domain Eukaryota; kingdom Metazoa; phylum Arthropoda; class Malacostraca; order Amphipoda; family Caprellidae; genus Caprella; species Caprella mutica. The sequence goes on along the minus strand of CANNZV010003139.1, from coordinate 41,309 downwards.
ATGTTCTTTTGCGCCTGTTTCTTGGTGTTGCGGTTCAACCAGAACCGCAGTCGTTCATAGGCCCGCACCAACGACATGCCGGGAAACCCGTCATACAGCTCGTCATTTCCCGCGTGCACCAGATCCAGAAACGCCATCAGGTCAGGCGTAGTCCACCATTCGTCCAAATACGCTTCGCAAAAGCCCAGATCACCTTCGCGGATCAACCGGGCAAAGATGTCGGGGTTGTGGATGTCCAACTGTGCCACAGGCCCGGGCGACGCCCCTTCGGCCCGAAATCTGCGCCCATCCGGCAGCACAAAATCCAGCCGCCCACAGTTCATGTTGCAGGCTTCATTGAACACCCGGCTGAAATATCGGGGCAAATCTGCTTGCCCGTCGGTAGTCGTCAAGATCATCTCATTGCCCCCATGTCGTGCCCGTGACACCGTCCCCATATCCAACATACCTCAGAACCCCTTGTTTTCATACGCATTCAATGCACGCTTGCGTCCGTCATCCACCGCCACAACCGGATCAGGATAAGGCGCCGATGCAGACAGCCCCCAATTGCGGGGCACTGCCTCAAAATAGCTCAGCGCCGCCTTCCCCGGATCGCGCTGGCCCTCGGCAATCCAGTGCCGAACATACGAACCAGCCTTGTCGAATTTTTCGCGCTGCGTGACCGGGTTGAACACCCGAAAATACGGCGACGCGTCCGGCCCGCACCCCGCGACCCATTGCCAGCCCATGGCGTTTGAGGCCGGGTCCCAATCGGTCAGGCACTCTTCGAACCATCGCATCCCGATGCGCCAGTCGGTCAGCAGGTGTTTCGTCAGATACGACCCCACAATCATCCGCACACGGTTGTGCATTTTGCCCGTGACGTACATTTCGCGCAGCCCCGCATCGACAAAGCGGATGCCCGTGCGGCCCTGTTTCCACGCCTGCACTTCGGCGCTGGTGTCATCGTTTTGCCAGGGAAACGCCTGCCATTCCTTGCGCCAGCTATCGGTCAGGATATGTGGCGTATGCCACATCAGGTGATAGGCAAACTCGCGCCACACCAATTCCTTCAGGAACGTCTCGGCGCCCGGCTTGCCTTCGTGCATGGCGCGGCGGCCGGCGTGCCAGCACTGCGCCGGGCTAATTTCCCCAAGGCTCAGATTTTCGCTTAGCTTCGATGTGCCATCGACACCCGGCAGATCGCGGTCATCACCGTAGGCACCCACATTATGCGCGATAAAAACCCCCAGCCGCGCCTGCGCCGCCGCCTCACCCACCTGCTGATAGGGCAGGCACACGGACGCACCCCGGCGCATCGCTGCGCCCAACTGCCAGTCGCCCAGCACTTCACTGATGGGCCATGTTTCGGGCGCAGGCAGCTTGGGCGCGGTCACAGGCGTTGGCACGTCATTGCCGCGAACCGACCGCCAGAACGGCGTATAGACCTTGTAGAACCCACCTTGCTTGGTCTGAACCGTCCACGGCTCAAACATCAGATGCCCTGAAAAGCTTTGAACTTCGACACCCTCTGCCTTTAACAACGCCTTCACAGCCGTATCGCGGGTGACGGACTGTGGATCATAGGCCCGCTGCCAGTAAACCGCCCCCGCACCTGTTTCACGGACCAAGGCGCGCAGCACGTCGCCCGCGTCGCCAGACCGCAGGATCAACCGCGATCCTGCGTCAGCGAGCGTCTTGCCATAATGGTCCAGCCCCAACCCCAACCGCCACTTTGGCGCAGCGCCCAGACCGTCAACGCCACTGTCGCGGATAAACACAGGGATCACAGGCCCACCGCGCCCGGCGGCGTGGCTTAGGGCAGCGTGGTCGCTCAGACGCAGATCACGGCGGATCCATACAAGCGTTGGTCTTGTGTCGGGCATAAGGTCAGAAGGTCTCTTACAGCGTTTATGCCCTTTCTACGCACAGCCCCTCCGCGCGGTTCAAACTTTTGTGGAAAAAGAACAAATTGCCGTCCCCGCGCCACGGCGGGACGGCGGGTGGGGCGATGTGAGGCACGAACGAGCGCCGGACCGGCGGTCCCTCACTCAGGCAAGAACACCAGATCCGTTACACCGGGATCAATCCCCAGCGACGTAAGGCCCGCGTGGATTTGCCCCCGGTGATGGGTCTGATGCGTGAACAGATGCATGACACACAGCGCCATGGGTTTGCGCAACTCCTGACCGGTCAGCCCCGAGGTCCAGACCAATTCACTGTCCAGCACATCTTGGGTCACCCCCTTGGCCCATCCCTGAATCTCGCCGTCCACCGCCGTTCGTTTGGCATGCCAATCGTCAAATGACGTGAACATATCCGTGCCACCGGGCGTGCATTGGGGCACCGGGATGACCCGCCCAAAACGCGATATCCACATCAGATCGCCCCACAGAACATGGTTTGCCGTTGCCAATAACGACCCAAAGAACAGCCCTCTGTCCCGGCTCAGATCAACTGCGGACACCTGCGCCAACGCATCTGTCATCCGGGTGTTTTGCCACGCGTTGTACCGAGCCATAGTGCGTACATAGTCAACTGTGATCATGGCAGATCGCCTTTATACAAATATTTGAAATTCTGACCGAATGCATATCCTGACGCGCTCTGGCCGGATCCGCCACAGATCACCGCAAGGATCAACAAACCAAACTGGCCGGGCGGATGGCCCACACCATACCGGCAAGTTTGCGCCAGTCACCCCCAAAATGCGTGGCTCACACCCCAAATGGCACTGGCGCGCTTTGGGGCTGGTCCCTTGATCCACTGGCGACTACATTTGCCGGACCTCACGTATTTCCCTACGTCCATATGCAGGACCTCATGACAGATACGCGCCCCGATCCGGCCTCCCCTCACCAAAAAGACGGCTTTCCCAACTGGCCGATACCCAACGGACGCTGCCCATCCTGCTGCTGCGCGCGCGCGAAGCGGTTATGGAACGGTTTCGCCCTCTGCTGGCCCAGCACGATATTTCCGAACAGCAATGGCGGGTGATCCGCGTGTTGCAGGAAACCGGCGAAATGGACGCCTCACACCTCGCGGCCCGTGCCTGCATTCTGCCGCCCTCGCTGACGCGCATACTCAGGACACTGGAAAGCCGCGGGCTGATCGCTGTGCGCAAAGATGACAAGGACGCGCGCCGTTCGTTGTCGCACCTGACCGAGGCCGGACAGGCCCTGATTGACCGCGTGGCGCCTGCAAGCGTGGCCATCTACCAAGATATCGAATCCCGCGCCGCCGCCGAGCGGATCGACGCCCTGCTGGACGAGCTTGACCATCTGATCAACGCGCTCAACACCCCGGACAGCTGATCTTTATCGCTCGCCCCGCACCGGCCAGAACACGTATTCCACCAGCACGCCCAGCTTGAACGGCAGCCGGTCCTTGCGTTCGGCCAACTGGCGCACCGTCATCCGCCGCCGTCGCAACCACCGCCCGCGCCACGCGAAACTCCCACCGCCGCTTACGCTCAAGCCATCTGCCCGGAAGCACCCGCGTCACCAGCTTCCACAGCCACGTCAGTTGCAAAAACGCCGCCGCCTTGAACGCCATTTCTGCGTGCCCAACCACACGGATTTGCCCAGCGCCCCCCACCGCCGCCGCCAGCCAAAACGGCAACTGCACCGAAAACAGCACCAACCACAGCCCCAGCGACGTGACCGACAGCGCCAGCGTGCCAAACAGGATGATCCCCCAGGCCAGCGCCTTTTCCACCGGACCCAGCCCCCCGGAACCACGCCATCATCGCGCATACCGCGCCGACACCGCCGCCAGATACCCGCCGATCAACGCCTTGATCCGCCGCACCAGCGCACGCCCCATGACCAGCGGCACCACTGTTGTCATCAACCATTTCTTGATCAGTTCAATCTTGAAAAACGCAGAGCCTTGCGTTTTCAGCCAGATCAACAGCACCGGCCATTCGATCAGCGCAAATTTCTTGGCCAGCACCTTGATCTGCACAAGGATCAGCCCAAGCGCAATCAAAACATCCTTGCCAAAATACCACGTCGCGACAATGGACAGCCCAATGGCAAGGGTCAGCAGGAACACGGCACGCCAGATCATGGCACAGGTCTACCCCCTGCCCCCCGCCACGGCAAGGACAGGGGTGTCAGGGCGCATCAGTTGGGTCGGGGTACTGTGCCGCGATCCGCTTCATCTCGGCAAAATCGAACCCGTGATCGGCGCACAGCGTCTTGGCCTTTGCCTCGCGCAACCCCGCGTTCCCCACCCGCGCCAACACAAGATGGCAGGCGATCAACCAGCCGGCCGTGACCCGCAAATCGTTATGCTGCAACCGCTCCGCGTGAACAGCGCGCAACAATCCATAAGCCTCTTGCAAAAACCGCTCAGCCTCAACCCCTTGCCCAGCTTCTAACAACATCGACCCCGTGTTCGTTATCGCAGGACACAACCGTGCATCGCCCGCAGGCAACACCGCCCGCCGGATGCGCAGACTGGCACGCACCAACAATCCGGCTAACGCGGGTTTGCCCTGCTGGCTTCGCACTCCACCCAGATTGTTCAGGGCGTTTGCCACTTGGTCAGATTGCGCGCCCAGTTGCCGCCGATACAGCGCCAGCGCCTCTTGAAAACACCGGGCTGCCTCGGCCAACCTGTCCGCAGATGTCCGGCGGGTCGTTTCTATAAGGACGCCGCCCAACGCATCAAGGTGATCCGCCAAATCCGCGCTCGCCGGGCGATGCGCCCGGTCCAGCGCCACGGCGCGGCGCAGCAACGCCTCTGCCTCGGCAAAATTCCCTTGATGCATCTGCGCCAAACCCAGATTGGCGCAGCCCACGGCAATTTTGTGATCCGCTTCGGGCGACCGCGCCTCAACCATCTGCAACGATGCCTGCGCCAGAGCCAATTCCCCTTTGGCATCGCCAATCTTTGACAGGTAAATCGCGCTCTGGTTCAGCAGATATTCCATTGAATTCCCGGCAGGCGCCGCGCCGCTGTTCCAAAGCGCCACAACATGCGGCGTTAACCGCGCGCACAATGGCCATTGTCCTGAATGTGTCGGACTGCGCTCTCCGCCCGGATACACCACCGCCAACAATTCCACCGCTGCCCGCGCCGTGCTGTCATCGTCCTGTGCCGCCTGCATCGCCCGCAACGCCGCCGCCGCCATGCGGTGCAATGTGTACCCGCCTTCTGTGGATTTGATCAGCGAAACGGTGGCCAGATCGTCAAACGCCCCACGCAGTCGCGCCGCATCCTCGGCCAGCGCCGCCATATCTTCGGAAATCCACTTTGGGTCCAATGGATGCAGCCGTCCCTCCAGCGGTCCGGTGAACAGCTCTACCGTCAGCCCCTCGGGCGCCCACCACGCCAGCACGTCCAGCACCGCGCGCGCATCCGGGTCCAGCCGGTCATAGCTGACCGCCACCGCGCCAATCACGCTGTCGGGATATCCGCTGCCCTTGGGTTTGTGCGCAATCACATCGGCAATCTGGTCGCGCAACGTGTCAAAATCCACACCACGCAGTTTGATCAGCGATCCGGCAATCACCAGCGCCAAAGGCAACCCGCCCAGTTCCGCCGCCAGCCGCTGCGCGCCCTCTGCATCGTCGTCGCGCCCCGCCTCTGTCAACAACAGTTGAACGCCCGCGTCGTCAACCGCACCCGTGGGCAGCACAGGCGGTTGCACCATGGCAAACCCGCCCCAGCCATCCGCCGTGCGGGTGGTCACAATCAGATGCGCGTCCTGCGGCATCAGCGCCTTGATCGCGTCCATCTCGTGCACGTTGTCATAGATCAGCAGCCATTTGCCCGACAGTTTCGACAGGATTGCCTGCGCCGCCTGCACCGGTGGCATGTCCGCTGTGTCAAACTCCGCATGGGGTTTCAGCGCCAATAGCGCCCGCGCCAGCCCGCCTTCGGTTTCCGCCACCCCCCAAAAGATGCCGTCATAGTCACCGCCGAACTGGTCCACGTAGTATTGCGCAAGGGTTGTTTTGCCATAGCCGCCAAAGCCCTGCACCACAGCCGTCACCGCCGCCTGCCCCTGCGCCTCCAGCCCTTGGCGCAACGCTGCAAGCTCCACCTCGCGCCCAATCACGCCATGTTCATTGCTGGGAAAGGCGCCGACCATGATAGGTCGTTTGGTTTCTTTGGTTTCGACTGTATCGTCTTGTGGTGTTTGATCGTCCTGCTGGGCCGCCTTGGGGGCAAAAATCCATTTGCCGGTAAAGAAAAGCCACCCAAGCACCGTAATGGCGATTGTAAACAATGTACCGACGACTGTGCCAATCGCCCCTATCGCGCCCCATTGCTCGGGCGTAAACTTGTCTAGAAATTCCGTAAATCGATCCATCAAAACCACCCGCCGCCAATGCGCGTCAGCAAACCACAAACCACTCGCACAAGGCCAGAGTGTTTCGCGCCACTGCCGCTGGCGTAGGGTGGGTTTGCAACCCACCATTCCGCAAAGGTTGGCAAAAGAAATCCGACGCAACGGGCCGCGGATCGGACCTCATGCAAATCGTTCCAAACTCTGGCGGAATCAGACTCCGAGCCGTCCCAAACGCAAAAACGGGGCCCCGAAGGACCCCGCCAAATCGTACCAAACTTTGCGTTTATCAGACCAAATCTGCCGCCAAGCCCATCGCACGCTGCGTTATCCCCAGCGTTCGGTGGGGGCTTGACCCGTAGGTCTACGCCTCGTCCAGCTGCGCCATTACCTCGTCTGACGCTTCAAAGTTGGTGGTCACGCGCTGCACGTCATCGTCATCTTCCAGCGCCTCAACCAGCCGCATCAGCGATTGCATCCCGTCCAGATCCATCTCGGTCGTGGTGGTGGGTTTCCAGATCAGTTTGGTGCTGTCGGATTCGCCCAGATCGCCCTCTAGTGCGTTGGAAACGTCATTCAGGTCAGTGTCTTGGCAGTAGATGACATGGCCGTCGTCGCCGCTTTCGACGTCCTCGGCTCCCGCTTCGATGGCCGCCATCATCACCGTGTCCGCGTCGCCCACATCGGCGCCATATACGATTTCGCCCTTGCGCTCGAACATGAACCCAACGCTGCCGGTTTCCCCCAGGTTGCCGCCGTTCTTGGTAAACGTCGACCGCACCGAAGACGCCGTCCTGTTGCGATTGTCCGTCATCGCCTCAACAATCACCGCCACCCCGTTCGGCCCATAGCCTTCGTAGCGGATTTCTTCGTAATCCTCGCCGTCGCCGCCCATGGCCTTTTTGATGGCCCGTTCGATATTGTCCTTGGGCATCGACTGGCTTTTGGCTTCTTTCACCGCCAGACGCAGGCGCGGGTTCTTTTCGGGGTCCGGGTCGCCCATCTTGGCGGCGATGGTGATCTCTTTGGAAAACTTGGAAAACAGTTTGGCGCGCAGCTTGTCCTGACGGCCTTTGCGGTGCTGGATGTTTGCCCATTTGGAATGGCCGGCCATGATGGTGCCTCTTGTTTTGCTATGCTTTGAATTTCGCGCATCTATAGGCCAATGCGCCGGGGCTTGCCAAGCCCGCCTGCGCGGCTTACTCCGCCGGTATGGCACGTTTCCTATTATTGCAGCTCCGCCCAGAAGCCGAAGCAAGCGATGACGAATATCGCGCGTTCCTGTCCAAAGGGGGGCTGGATGACGCGCAAGTTCACCGCATTCGTCTGGATTGCGAGGATCTGCCCGAGGAGCTGTCGGCACAAGACTATGCAGGCGTTATTGTCGGAGGTGGGCCGGGATGTGTTTCGGACGCGCCCCAAGACAAAAGCCCCGTCGAGGCGCGAATTGAAAACGCCTGTCTTTCATTGATGCCAGAGATCACACACCACGACCTGCCCTTTATGGGGTGCTGCTATGGGATTGGCATTCTGGGGCATCATCTTGGGGCGACGGTGTCCAAGGAACGCTATGGCGAACCTGTCGGTCCATCGACCTGCACCCGGACCGAAGCGGGGCTTGCAGATGCCATGCTGCAGGGTCTGCCCGACACGTTTGATGCCTTTGTCGGCCACAAGGAAGCGCTGCAAGAGCTGCCCAAAGGTGCAGCGCATCTGCTGTCGTCAGGCCCCTGCCCGTTCCAGATGATCCGGTATGGTGACAATGTCTATGCCACGCAGTTTCATCCCGAAGCCGATGGCGCGGGTTTTGCCACGCGCATCCGCATCTACAAGGACCGCGGCTATTTCCCGCCAGACGCGGCCCAAGACCTGATCGACATGTGTATGGCGGCAGATGTCATCTGGCCTGAGCGCATCCTTGGGAACTTCGTCGCAACGTATGGGTGACGCGGGACCGGCAATGGTTCCAAATTGCATGTTTTTGACGACAAGTGTTTCAAAATTACCCGAAAAGCCAAAGCTTGAGTTTTCCTATCTTGGGGCGTAAACCCGCGCCACCGGTCGCAGCCTACCCGGTCACCAAAACAAGGGTCAAAATATGAAAACTATCGTTATCTGCTCGGGCGGACTGGATTCCGTTTCGCTTGCCCACATGGTCGCCGCTGACCATACGCTCACGCGGCTGGTGTCGTTTGACTATGGTCAGCGCCATCGCAAAGAAGTTGAATTCGCCCGTGCGGCGGCGGATCGTCTGGGCGTTCCGTTCCAGTTGATCGACATGCGCTCTATTGGCGCTGCGCTGACAGGGTCCGCCCTGACCGACGACGTGGATGTGCCCGACGGGCACTATGCCGAAGACACCATGCGCGTTACCGTCGTGCCCAACCGCAACGCCATAATGCTGGCCATCGCCTTTGGTGTGGCGGCCAGCAATGGCGATGAGGCCGTTGCGACCGCCGTGCATGGCGGCGATCACTTTATCTATCCCGACTGCCGCCCGGCCTTCACTGAGGCGTTCGAAGCCATGCAGAAGGCCGCTTTGGACGGGTATGCGGATGTGTCGCTGTTCACCCCGTTTGTACACCGATCCAAAGCCGACATTGTCACCGAAGGCGCCAAACACGGCACACCCTTTGCCGACACATGGTCGTGCTATAAGGGCGGCGAAAAGCACTGCGGGCGCTGTGGCACATGCGTGGAACGGCGAGAGGCGTTTCATCTGGCAGGCGTCACAGACCCCACCGATTATGCGGATCCGGACTTTTGGAAAGCCGCCATCGAAAAACACGAGGGCGCGTAATGTTCCGTATTCAAAAGGAATTCCACTTCTCCGCCTCGCACCAGCTGACACACCTGCCCGAAGGCCATCAATGCGGCCGGATGCATGGGCACAACTATATCGTCGTGGTTGAACTGGCAGCCAAGGCGCTGGATGAAAACGGATTTGTTCGCGATTATACCGAGTTGCGGCCGTTGAAAGAGTACATCGACACTGTGTTCGATCACCGCCACCTGAACGATGTTATGGACGTGCCGTCCACCGCCGAAAACATGGCGCTGCATTTCTATACGTGGTGCAAGGCGCGCTGGCCGGAAACCGCCGCCGTCAAGGTTTCGGAAACACCCAAGACATGGGCCGAGTACCGGCCATGACGCTGCGCATCGCTGAAATCTTTGGCCCGACGATCCAAGGCGAAGGTGCGCTGATCGGGGAACCCACGGTGTTTGTGCGCGCAGGTGGCTGTGACTATCGCTGTTCGTGGTGCGACAGCATGCACGCGGTGGACAGCGCCTATCGCCACACATGGGCGCCGATGGAAGCAGACGCCGTTTGGGCCGAGGTACACCGCCTGTCCGGTGGCCAGCCTCTGACGGTGTCGATCAGCGGAGGCAACCCGGCCATTCAGGATTTTGGCCCCATGATTGATCTGGGTCACGCGCAGGGCTATCGCTTTGCGCTGGAAACCCAAGGGTCGGTTGCGCGCGACTGGTTTGGTCGGCTGGACACGCTGGTGTTGTCGCCCAAGCCGCCGTCGTCCGGCGAAAGCGTCGATTGGGACATCTTCGCTGATTGCGTCACTCAAGGGTGTGACACTCAAACGGTGATGAAGATCGTCATCTTTGACGAGACGGACTATCAGTGGGCCAAAGACGCCCACGCCCGCCACCCCGGTCTGCCACTGTATCTGCAACCGGGGAATCCAGAGGTTGACCCTGATGTGCCGGTGGACCCGCAGTCATTGGCCGACAGGCTGGAATGGCTGGTCGACAAAACTATGGCAGACCAATGGTTTGCCCCTCGTATTCTGCCGCAATTGCATGTCCTGATCTGGGGCAACAAACGCGGCGTCTGAAAGGAAAAACCGATGTCGGATTCGATCTATTCCAACCTCAAGCAACTGGGCGGCGAAACCGTTTTGCCGCAATCCCCCGAAGAGGCGCAGCTGGAGCGCGTGCAGAACCCGCAGGCGGATACGGCCTATAACGTGCGTTTTGTGGCCCCCGAATTTACGTCGCTGTGTCCAATGACCGGCCAACCGGATTTCGCGCATCTGGTGATTGATTATGTGCCCGGCGAATGGCTGGTGGAAAGCAAATCGTTGAAGCTGTTTCTTGGGTCGTTCCGCAATCACGGCGCGTTCCACGAAGATTGCACCGTGTCCATCGGACGCCGACTGGCCGACTTCCTGAACCCACAATGGCTGCGCATCGGTGGCTATTGGTATCCGCGTGGCGGTATCCCAATTGATGTATTCTGGCAAACTGGCCCAATGCCCGAAGCTGTCTGGATTCCCGATCAGGGTGTTCCGCCCTACCGTGGACGCGGCTAACGCTGCCTGCGCTGCGGCGCCGCCTGCCGATGTTTGATTGTCAGGCGGATTCGCGCAGGATCAATTTGCCTTCGAACAGGATTTCCTCGGGCACTTCTGAACGTTCGCCGCTATCGACTAGGTGCAGCAGACGTTGCACCGACTTTTCTGCGATGGCCTCATAATCGTGTGACACGGTCGTTAACGGCGGGCAGGTATAGCGCGACACAGGGTGGTTGTCGTGCCCGGCAATCCGAAGCGCCGAACCATAACCGCGCCCCACGCGCATGCCCTTTTGATATGCGGCCGACAGCAGACCAATCGCCAGACGATCGTTGCTGCACAGGATTGCGTCTGTCCCAAGTACGTTCTCGGAAAACAGTTTTAGCCCGCCTTCCAGACCAATGCGTTCAAGTTCCCATCCGGTTCCGTCGATCTGGTAAAGCTGCGCTGGATACCCCAGTTTTTCCATCACGTCACAAAACGTTTTGCGGCGCCGGTACGCGTTGGGATTTGAGGGCGTCTTCATTTCGAAGAACAACGGAGGCTGGCCTGTGCGGCACAAATATTCGCAGATCAGCGTTGTCGCATGAACGTTGTCGTGACCAACAAAAGCATCACCCAAGCCCTTGAGGTTACAGTCAAAAATGACCGTGTGCACGTCTTTGCAGAACGCCTCTACGGCGGCGACATCTGACCGGCGACCCAGAGGCGCCAGAAGCACGCCAGCGGGTTTGATCAGCCGCAGACTGTCAAGGTTTTCGACCTCGCCCTGCCGGTCACCGTTCGAGCTGAGCAAGATCGCCCGGTAGCCCGCCGCAACGACCAGCGCTTCTAGATTTCGGGCAATTTCGGCAAAGAAAGGGTCCGCCAGATATGGGACAACTATTCCGATATTGCGCGTCAACTTGCGGTTCTGGTTGATGGCAAAAACGTTTGGGCGATAGTCGAATTCCTCTAACGCGCCTTCGATTTTTTGCCGGGTCGTTTTGCGCACGCTGGTCGGATCATGAAAATACTTTGAAAGCGTCGGACGCGATATCCCGCTGACCGATGCAAATTCTTCCATATTTTTGATGCGCTTGCTGCTCATCTTCACGTCCCCGAGGTCAACCTCTTGACCGCATCTTTACGCGCGGCAATGTCTAAAGTTTACGGGTGTGAATGCCTGAGGGTCAACCGTTGGCTGGGGAAATGCTGTTCTTTTTTGCCCTTTGGGAACCGGTCCGAGAAAGTGAATTTTCAGTGCTTTAAACGCCTATCAGCCGCCCGTTGAAACGGGCAGCCTTTCGCGCACACAGTTCAAATTCAATTCGCTTGGTTCAGCCCTTATAGGCCAAAAGCGCCGCTTCTACACCGTCGCTGTGTATCACATGCAGCCAGCGTTCAAATGCTTTGGCAAACTCATCATTCCCAGACAGATCGCCATAGAATTTCTCTTGTGAAATCCAAACCTTGGGGTCGCTTCGCGCAGCTTTTGCAGCTTTGGTCAAATCGCCCCAAAACGGATCATTGGGGTCAATGGTGCTGCCATCCTCGCGGGTGCCTTCGCACATTCTGGCCCATAGCGCCTCGGCCAAAGCCAGCCCATCGATGCTGACGCCGGACTGTAGCCGTTCGCGGATCATCGGGTGTAGGAACCCGACGTGACGTGACGATCCATCAAAGGCCACGCGCCGCGTTGTGTCAACGATACGGGGATTGGAAAACCGGCGCTCGATCAGCTCGATATAGCTTGCGGGTGTCATACCCGGTACAGCGTCAACTTGCGGGGCAATTTCTGCACGTTGAACGCGCTCGAAAAAGGTACGGATTGCTGGGTGGTCCATGCAGCCCGAAATGGTTTCCACGGACAAAAGCTCACCCGCGTTTGCCAACAGCTGGTGTCCAGCGTTCAAGATACGCAGCTTCATGGTTTCGTAGTCGTGCACATGGTCAGAAAACGTCGCGCCGACCTTGTCCCATTCCGGGCGGCCAGCACAGAAATTGTCTTCGATAACCCACTGGCGGAAATTTTCGTGTGTCACAGGCGCCTGATCGGCAATCCCGAATTGGTCACTGACAAGCTGCAACTCCATCGGGCCCGTGGCAGGCACAATGCAATCAACCATGGAATTGGGGAACGTACAGTTGGCGTCAATCCAAGAAGCCAGATCGGGATCAGACATGCCAGCCAGTCCCAAAACAGTGCGCCGCAAAATTTCGCCGTTGCCTTGCAGGTTGTCACAAGATTGGCACGTGAAGGGACCGGCACCGGCCGCACGGCGTTGACCAAGCGCTGCCACCATCGCACCAAAAGCAGTGCGGGGCGTGTCCGGATGCGTGGCATCATGCTGAATGTCGGGGTGGTCGGCGTCAAAACTGCCATCCGGACGTGTGAAATAACCGCCTTCGGTGACTGTCAAAGCAACAATGCGAATTGCCGGATCAGCCATTTGGGCAATCAGCGCGGCATTGCCTTCTTGAACCGGCACGAAATCAATCATCGCACCGGAAATCTCGGCCGAGACCCCGGCGGGATCCAACTCGACCAGCGTATTCAGGCAATCCTGAGCCAACAGCCGTTCGCGTTGTGCGGAATCCGGTGCGCGCACCCCTGCCCCAACGATGGCCCAATCGTGTGCCAGACCGTGGTCCATCAGACGATGCAGGTACCACGCCTGATGTGCTCGGTGAAAGTTGCCAAGGCCGATGTGCACAATCCCCGGCGTCAGCTGCGCACGATCATAGCGCGGAACGCGTATGGTGTTGGGCATCTGCTCCAGCGTGGCATTCGAAAGCTTTAGCAACTCGGTCATCAGCTCATCCAGTTCCCGCCATCCACGTTGAGCGTTTGCGCGGTGACATAGCGCGCTTCGTCCGACGCGAGGAAGACAACAGGGTCGGCAACGTCTTTTGGGTCGCCCATACGACCCAAAGGCACTGCTTCGCCCACTTCCCGTTTTTTCTGGCCCAAGGGTTTGTTTTCGTATTCGGCGAATTGCGCGTCGACGTGATCCCACATCGGCGTGTCAATCACACCTGGCGCAATTCCATTGACGCGAATGTTGTCACCCGCCAGTTCAAGGGCCAGCGATTGCGTGATCGAAATCACCGCGGCCTTGGTTGAACAGTAGACGGCGATGTTCGGTTCGCCCCGGCGCCCGGCCTGGCTGGCGAAATTGATGATTGCGCCGCCACCGCGTTTTTTCAAATGTGGCACCACTGCCTGACAGGCAAAAAGAGTACCACCGACATTTACATCATATTGGCGGCGATAGTCATCGTGGGTGATCTTGTCGATCGACGCCATGTTGAAGATGCCTGCGTTGTTCACAAGGATGTCGATGCCGCCCCAAGTCTTGGCCACTTTGGCCACACCTGCAGCTATTGACGCGGGATCGGTGACATCCATGGTGACAGCCATGCCTGCATCGCCCAGTGCCAAAGCGGTTTCTTGCGCGTCTTGTTCCAGCAAATCGGCAACGGCGACTTTGGCCCCGTTAAGGGCCAAAGCTTCGCAGATGGCGCGCCCGATACCGCGCGCGCCACCGGTTACGATGGCAATTTTTCCATCAAGCCGCTTCATTCTACGCGCAAGCCTTCCTGATCAAATTTATGAACCAGATCAGTGCGCGGGTTCAGACCGATTTTGTCCCCGTGTTTGTAGTTCACATCGCCGGGGGCACGCACCGTGATTGTTTCGGCCAGACCTGTTTCATGGATGTGAAAGAACGTGTCAGATCCCAGATGTTCGGCGACGCCCACTGTTCCGGTCCAGTACCCTTGGTTTGGCGCGACTACGTCGATATGTTCGGGACGGATGCCAGCGGTATGTGCACCGAATTTCGCGGCCTCGGCCCCATCGAACAAGTTCATAGTTGGCGACCCGATAAACCCTGCGACAAACACATTGCGCGGCGCCTTGTACAGCTCCAATGGCGAACCGACCTGTTCAATATAGCCTGCGCGCAGAACGACGATCTTGTCAGCCATGGTCATGGCTTCGACCTGATCGTGCGTCACGTAGATCATCGTCGTGTCCAGACGCTTGTGCAATTCGCTGATTTCCAGCCGCATGCCAACCCGCAAGGCGGCATCAAGGTTGGACAGCGGTTCGTCGAACAAGAACGCCGCTGGTTCGCGCACAATTGCCCGACCGATGGCGACACGCTGGCGCTGACCACCCGAAAGCTGGCCCGGCCGACGGTCCAGATAGTCCGTCAGGTTCAGCGCGGCTGCGGCCTGTTCGATGCGCTTGTCCTGCTCTTCTTGCGGGATGCCTGCCATTTTCATCGGAAACGCGATGTTCTTGCGCACCGACATGTGTGGATACAGCGCGTAGGATTGGAACACCATCGCAAGACCACGTTTGGCGGGTGGCAGTGCTGTTGCGTCTGCTCCGTCGATTTCGATGTGTCCCGAGGTGGTGTCCTCAAGCCCCGCGATCAGGCGCAACAGTGTGGATTTCCCGCAGCCCGAAGGGCCGACAAACACCACAAACTCACCATCGTTGATTTCAAGATCCAGTGGCGGAATAACTTCGACATCGCCAAACTTCTTTTGGACCTGCTTAAGCTGAATACGTCCCATATTTCTATTCCTTACTTAACAGCGCCGAAGGTCAGGCCCCGGACAAGTTGTTTCTGGCTGAACCAGCCCATGATGAGGATCGGCGCGATGGCCATCGTCGATGCGGCACTGAGTTTTGCAAAGAACAGGCCTTCGGGCGACGAATAGCTGGCAATGAAGGCCGTCAAAGGCGCGGCATCCACAGCGGTCAGGTTCAGCGTCCAAAATGCTTCGTTCCAAGCCAGGATAAAGTTCAACAGCATGGTCGATGCGATACCGGGAATGGCCATTGGGGTGAGGATATACAGAACCTCTTCCTTCAGGCTGGCCCCATCCATCCGTGCAGCTTCTAAGATTTCACCCGGAATTTCGCGGAAATAGGTGTACAGCATCCAGACAATGATCGGCAGGTTGATCAGCATCATGACGATGACAAGACCTGCACGGCTGTCTAGCAATCCCAGTTGGATGAACAACAGGTAGATCGGGTACAGAACCCCCACCGCGGGCAACATCTTGGTCGAGAGCATCCACAGCAGAATGTCTTTGGTCCTTTTGGATGGAACAAAGGCCATCGACCAAGCTGCAGGTATGGCCACGATCAGACCTAGGATGGTTGAACCGCCCGCAATCAGGATCGAGTTCCACAAGAAACGACCGTAGTTCGACCGCTCTAGAACGGTTGCGTAGTTTTCAAGCGTCCAGTCAAAGCCGAGGAAGATAGGGGGGGAGGCAATTGCCTGCCCCTCGGTCTTGAACGATGTCAGGATGGTCCACAGGATCGGGAAGAAGATTAACAAACCGACTGCCCAAGCAAAGCCTGTGTTGACCAGCTTTGTGCGTGATGAAACAGAACGAGCCATGATCAGTTATCCAGGTTCTTGCCAACGATCCGCATAAGGAAGATCGCGACGATGTTTGCGAGGATGATGGCGTAGACACCACCGGCGGACCCGAGGCCAATATTCTGGCTCTCCAACACACGCTGGAAGATCAGGTAGGACAACGTCCGTGTTCCGAAAGCACCCCCCGTGGTCACAAAGATCTCGGCGAATACAGCCAACAAGAAGATCGTTTGAATCAGGATCACGATGGTAATCGCGCGGCTGAGGTGCGGCAGGATGATGTAGAAGAACCGTTTGAGTGACGGCGCGCCATCCATTTCGGCGGCTTCCAACTGTTCGCTGTCCAGCGACTGAATAGCCGTCAGAAGGATCAACGTTGCAAAGGGCAGCCACTGCCAACTGACGATCATGATGATCGAAGGCGTCGCGGCGTCCGATAGCCAGCTGACCGGATCAGCGCCAAAGAACCGCCAAAGATGCGCAAACAGGCCATTGACCGGGTCCATGAACATGTTTTTCCAGACCAGCGCAGACACTGTCGGCATGACAAAGAACGGTGCGATTACCAGAATGCGGACAATGCCCTGCCCGAACATCGGCTTATCCAGCAGGAGGGCCAAAAGGATGCCCAGAACGACTGTGATAACAAGAACGCTGAGAACAATGACCAATGTGGTCATGACAGCGGGCCAGAATGCGCTGGATGTTACAAACCGGACATAGTTGTCAAAACCAGTCCAGCCCAGATCACCACCGCGCAGCGGCAAATATGTGCGAAACGAAAACCACAAGGTCATGATCAGCGGAACCAGCATCCAGCCCAAAAGCAAAATAACTGCCGGGGCCATCATGAATCTAGCTGCGGATCGGGAAGCTTTGGTCGCCATTGGATGCATCTCCTCCGTGGACAGCCCGCTGTTACGTCGGCGCTGTCAGGTTGCGACACCTAAACTGTGATGAAATTAGGTTGAGGTCAAAGGGCGGCATGTGCACCGCCCTTTGGAAGTCTTGGGCAGGCGGCTTACTTGTAGCCAGCCGCTTCCATAGCTTCGTTTGTGATCGCCTGTGCCTTCTCCAGAGCTTCTTCGATGGTCTGCTGACCAGCGTAAGCTGCCGAGAATTCCTGGCTGACTTCAGTTGCGATACCGGCGAACTCGGGGATCGCGGCAAACTGAATGCCCACATATGGCGAAGGCTCAACGGTGGAGTTGTTCGGATCAGCCGACAGGATCGAGTCCAGAGTCATCTGAGCGAACGGAACCTTCTTGTACTCGGGGTTTTCGTACAGCGACGTACGTGCGCCCGGAGGTACATTGGCCCAACCTTCGTTGGCAGCAACCAGATCAATATAGTCTTTGGAAGTGGCCCATTCGATGAACTGCTTGGCTTCCGCTTCTTGCTGAGTGCCTGCAGGGATGGCCAGTGCCCATGCCCAAAGCCAGTTCGAACGCTTGCCAAGACCATTGTCGGGTGCCAGTGCGAAACCAACCGAGTCAGCAACAGTGGAACCGTCGCCAGTTACGAAGGATGCCGCAACAGTTGCGTCAATCCACATGCCGCACTTGCCCTGATTGAACAGGCTCAAGTTTTCGTTGAAGCCGTTGGTTGCGTAACCGGAAGGACCGGAAGCATCCATCATGGATTTGTAGAAGTTCAGGGTGTTGGCCCATGCTTCTGTGTCGAACTGTGCGTTCCACTCCATGTCGAACCAGCGAGCGCCGAACGAGTTGGACATTGCTGTGATGAAAGCACCGCCCTCACCCCAACCGGCCTTGCCACGCAGGCAGATACCGTTGATGTCGTTGTCGCGGTCAGTCATTGCAGCTGCTGCTTCGGCAATGAAGTCCCATGTGGGCGCAGCAGGCATTTCCAGACCGGCTGCTTCCATCAGGTCTGTGCGATACATGACCATCGAGCTTTCGCCATAGAACGGTGCCGCATACAGCGTACCGTCGTGGCTCAGGCCGCCTGCCATTGCGGGCAGGATGTCTGCGGCGTCATACTCTGCGGACAGATCATCCAGAGCAACCAACCAGCCGTTGGCGCCCCAGATCGGGGTTTCGTACATGCCGATTGTCATGATGTCGAACTGACCACCTTTGGTGGTGATGTCCGTTGTAACGCGCTGACGCAGAACGTTTTCTTCCAGTGTCACCCACTCGACGGCAACGCCGGTTTCTGCGGTGAACTGGTCGGTGTAACCTTGCATACGAACCATGTCGCCGTTGTTCACGGTGGCAATGGTGATCGACTTGGCATGGCTATCAGCAACTGCGCCAGTTGCTGTCAGCAGAGCAAGTGCGGTTGCAGAGGCAAGTGTTTTCCTCAGGCTCATCAGTGTTCCTCCCTATGGTGTGATGTCCTCCCCAAAAGGTAACCACACGGCACCCACCATTTCAACAGTTTTCTTTACGCGCGAAAAGATTTACAAAATAATCCTTCGCTGAAAGACACTTACCAAACCTCGTACAAGTCGGTTCGGCCTTCGCAATCGAACTAGAAGCATGAATTTGCCCGCCCCATCGATTCGGAAACCGGACCCATCGGATTGTGGATGCACAAGACCAAGCGAAACTCGGCCTGAATCGCCACGGCTGGCACGGAAAATATCCGCTCTGAAGCTGGGCCAAATGAGCGGGTCGCTTCCCAATTGCCCAATAAATGCTTGGTTTGGCAGAGATTCTGCACGCATCAACCGGGCGAGTAAAGAACCTGGTCGCAACGCCATCCATTTGGAGTTTTCGAAATCCCAATCGTCGCCATATTTGTGAACGCTTGCCACACCCTCTGCATGGCCGGGATCTGTCAGCCCCTGTGTGGTTGGAATTTTCCACGCGATCCCGCTTGACGAACAGGCACTTCGCTCTAGATTATTAGTTTACGCCCGCAAATTTTACCACGGCTTATGCATGGTTTGCGCGCTTGAACCGTCTTTGGCGTGTTTTAACTTTCGTGGATTTTCAGCACAGGGCGATTTTCAAACCCAAAGGCAAATCAACCCCGCGGAGCTGTCCGAAGATTCACACGCCACACCAAAGCTCGTATCCGCGCGATTGATGGAGCGCTATCGCCCCCCCTTGAATGATGGCCGGGCCCTTCGGGTCGTCCTTTGCAAACACCAAACGCAAAGCTTGGCCATGACATGCAGATGCCGAGGGAACACCCCCGCACGACATCGCACAAATCGTCAATTCGGACTTATCAGGAATATGGCGCACCCGATAGGTGATGACGACACTGTTATTTTTCAATCTGTTGCACTGATCAGTTGGCAAATCACTGGTCCAAAGGAAACAATGCTTTACACCACACTTTGACAACTTTCTGGACGCGTTTTTCAGTGAATTTTGGCATCCGTGATTCATGATTGATCCGGCCCGTTTTCTTCATTGCGAAATGATCACCTTGGGCCAAACGGCTGTTGACCCGCCCGCAGTTGATCATACCAACCGGAGCAACTTGTCGTTCTCTCATTCTGGCGGGCCAGCGCAGCATCCGTTTTCAGCAACGCGATGTCGAGCCGGTCGTCTGCCTTGACACCGCTGCGGGATAGGTGGCGGCAGTCGTCTGGCAGGTCGGGCAAACGCAGAGCCGCGCTGGTTTGGCCTACGGTCTCACCAGCGGACCGGACCCGATCCAGGTCAGTTTGCGCGCAGGCGCTGCAACAGAGCGGGATCCACGCGGCAGTCAGGATTGATTTGGGTGTCACGGTCGTAGGCCTCCAGTTCGGTTGCAAAACGGGCGGCGTCGCGTTCTGCCGCCGCCCGCTGGTGTCTTAGAAAACGGTTCGCTTCATCCGCAGCCGCGATCCGGCGTTGGGTTTCAACCAGCTCGGCCCGCGCTGCTGCGAAGTCGAATTCGCGGACAAAGCCGTCGCGCGCCGCCGCCACGGCCTGGCGTTTGTCCTGCACGTGCCAGCCCCACAGAAGCGCGCAGGCCACGGCGGCGATCCCAATGCGGCTGGACAAAACCCGCCACGCAACAGTGACAAAACCCATGGCCTGCCCCCTTCCCTTCACAGCAATTGCGGCTTGGCCGCGACGTTGGAGATGATCAGCTCGCGCGCGTCCGTCGCCTGACCACACGAGACCGAATATTTCAGCGACACCGGCGTGGCATCGAACCCATCGAACAGATCGCGGATCTCGGGCACATCGTTGATCGACAGCACAAAGTTGCCCTTCAGGTCGCGCAACACCTCGGCCATCTCGGCAAAGTTCGCCCGGTCGAATAGCCCCTTGCCATAGTCATTCTCGCCGCCCCAATACGGCGGATCGAGGTAGAACAGCGTGCCCGGCGTGTCCCAGCGGCGCAGCACGTCCTGCCACGGCAAGTTCTCGATCACGACACCATCGAGGCGCGAATGCGCGGCGTCCAGCAGCGGCTCGAGCTTGGCCAGACTGAAGCGCGGCGTGGTGCCAGCGGAGACGCCAAACACGCCGTTCACCTGCCCGCCAAAGGCAAGCCGCTGCAGGTACAAAAACCGCGCGGCGCGCTCCAGATCGGTCAGCGTCTTGGGATCGCTGGCGCGCAGCCGGTCGAATTCCCGGCGCGACGCGATCTGGAACCGCATCACCTCCATCAGCTGCGGAAAGTGCCGCTGCAGGATGCGAAACAGGTTCGAAATCTCGCCGTTCAGATCATTGGCGACCTCGCATTTCGGGCGCCATTTGCGGCGCAGAAACACCCCGCCCATGCCGACAAACGGCTCGACATAGGTGTCGTGACCAATGCAGTCGATCTTGCCGATGATCTGTTGGTGGAGGGCCTTCTTGCCACCCATCCACGCTGCAACCGGAGCGGCTGCGGCAACATGTGTCATTTCTTTCATAGGTTGATTCCGAATAAGAAACGCCCGCTCTCGCGAGAGTCGGGCGACATTATTCAATGGGTATGTTGGCGCAGCCGGTTTAGACGGTTGGCTGCGTGGTGGCGGTGTTCGCGCACCGCTGCCCCCGCCCGATCAGGGCTGGGGTATTCGTTATCTGGTGGCTCTGTGTCGCGAGCATCCAGGTCACGCTTTCGCAGCCTGCTGCCCCGCCTTGTAAGCCGCCTCAAGCGCGGCCTTGATGTTCCAGACCGCGTGTTCGGCAAAATCCAAATCGTCGCTCTTGCGCTCTTCCAGCGTGTCGAGGTGAAGCGTGTCGGCGGCGATTTTTTCGATTGTTTTCTGCATGTTGATCTCCTTTACCCCACACCAGATGGGGGTAGGAAGGACGTTTGGAAGTCCTCAAAGAGTGCTCTTTCGAGGCATGTTTGAGCACATGATTGCTCAGGCGAGATTGGGCGTTTCGGCCCTTACCGGACCTTGACCAAGGCTCGCCTCGCGGCGATGCAGCTTCCCCGAAGCGGACATTGATCGATCGCGCAGCATTTTGGTAGGACCGATGACTACAATTCGGGACTAAAGCGTTCGTTCGCTGCGCCTGCCCGAATGTCTGCATTGACTGATCGGATCTATTTCGATTCTGTTATTCGAAACATCGATTTGTATTTATCCGACGGCCGCCGCGAAGAACTGTTTGACTAACTGTCTAGATCCAAACTCTTCATTAATTCGAAGATTTGGCTCCGCATCCATGCCGCCATCGGGGCGTTGTCGGAACGCTTGTGCCAGATGCCGATGATCGGCGCCGGTTCAATATCCATTGGAGGTTTGAACACATGCAGCCCAAATGCTTTGGCCACTTTCTCAGCAAGTTGCGCGGGCACAAGCGCGATGAGATCACTTTCGCTCACCGCGCGGCAAACGCCGCTGAATACAGGAACAGTCATCGCGACCTGTCGCCGTTTTCCGACGCGTGTCAGCGCAGCATCACCCATCGCAGCGAGATTTCCCTCAGGAGAGAACAGAACGTGGTGAAGCGCGCAAAAGGTATTCATTGGCATCTGCGTCCCGTCCTTGAGCCCTTCAATGCCTAGATTTCCTTTGCGGGCGATAACGTGAAACGGGGAATGGAAGAGCGGTTCTCGATTGACCCAGTCCGGCAGTACCAAATCGGGGATCAGCGCAATGTCGGCCTTACGTTGTTCTAGGCTAGCCACATAATCGTTCGGAACCAGATCAACGAGCTGAGCACGAAGATTAGGCGCTGACTTTTGCAGAAGGTCACCCAAAGGTGGCATCAGGAGTTCTGCGAAAAAATCACTGGCAGTAATTCGGAAAGTGCCTTCGGCGGTTTGCGGGTCAAATGTAGTCGGCGGGGCCAGCAGGAACTCCAGACGCTCGAGCTCCTCGCGCAAACCGGTTTCGATCCCCATTGCATAATCCGTAGCAACCAGTCGGTTCCCCTGCCGGACAAAAAGCGGGTCATCCAAGGCATAGCGAAGACGTGACAGTGCGCCGGAGACAGCGGATTGCGACATCCCCAGCCGGTCGGCCGCCTTTACGGTTGAGCCTTCGCGAAAGAGAGCGTCCAACACGCGCAAAAGATTGAGATCGAGTGTAGCGAAATTCACTTGGTCGATACCCTATATCAGATAATGCGGTTTGCCTGATAGGTTGGCTGTAATGTAACTATCTGTCAACGAAAGCGCATTCGCTTAAATCCAATACCAAGGGAGCGAAACAATGAAGGATCTGGCCCAGATCGACGGAGCCATCGAATGGCTCGGCGTACAATACAAAACAATCCTCGGCCCAGAACAGACCGGTGGCGCGATGTCCATTGTGGATAGCTGGTCCCCCGCAGGCAGCGGCCCGCCGCGACATGTGCATCAGAATGAAGACGAAACCTTTGTGATCGTTACCGGGACCTGCAAGTTCTGGCTGGAAGGCGAAGAGTTCACTGCCGGTGCCGGCGAAAGCGTGTTCATCCCGCGCGGTAAGGAACATACATTCAAGGTGACCGATGACGGGCCTTGCCGCCATTTCGTGATCCTAACCCCCGGCGGTTTCGAAGGCTTCTTTACAGACATGGCTGCCGGTCAATGCCGCATCCCCGAGGACATGCCTGCTATCGAAAAGAGCGCCATGCGGCACAACATGGCCTTCACCGGCCCCCCGTTGGATTGATCACATGACCCAAAGGCACATCGTCTATCACATCCCCGTCTGCCCATTTTCACAGCGTTTGGAAATCCTACTGGCTCTGCGGGGGCTAACAGATGCAGTGGAATTCCGGGTCGTGGACATCACCAAGCCGCGCGACCCGGATTTGCTGGCCAAGACCCGAGGCACCACTGCCTTGCCAGTGCTGGAAACCAGTGACGGGTTCATTCTGAAGGAAAGCCTCGTCATCCTGCGCTATCTTGACGAAGCCTTGCCGGGGACACCGTTGCGCCGCAGCGACCCGGTCGAACATGCCATTGAGTCGATGCTGACTGCCCGCGAGGGGCCGTTCACGATGGCAGGTTATCTCTTTGTCATGAACCAGGACCCGGCACAGCGGGACGCACATCTAGACAAGCTCTTGGCGCTGTATCGGGACATTGATAATTTCCTGGGTCATCACAGCCCAACCGGTCCCTATCTGTTTGAGGATTTCGGTCTAGCTGAGGCCGTCTTCACGCCAATGTTCAAGCGATTTTGGTTCCTCGACTACTACGAAGGCTTCAAACTTCCCGATGGCAAGGACTACGACCGTGTTCGAGCGTGGCATGACGCATGCATGGCGCATCCGGCGACAATGCAGGTGACCGATGAAGAGATTGTCAAGCTGTACTACGACTACGCGCTTGGGGCCGGAAATGGTGCATTGCCAGAAGGGCGCAGCGTTTCAAGCTTCGCCTTCGAGCCGCCTTGGCAATCAAGACCCATGCCACCCAGGGAAAAATATTCGGTAAAGGCGACCGACAAAGAGCTCGGCCTTGTTGCCTGACCATGGCGTCGAAAATCAGAACCGACATTGGTGCCGCCTGCAGCATCCGATGCTTTGGGCTCTTCGCGGCCGTTAGATCGGTTGCAGCATGTTCGCGGTTCACGTGCAGTGTCACCAGCAG
>CANNZV010003139.1:0-16480 GCA_947561585.1 Caprella mutica | reverse complement strand
ACACGAGCGGTAAAAAAGTGAGGCGCTTTCTTTAAATCAACTGTGCAGATCCTTTCCATCATGTCGCGAGCTTGGATGAGATCGTCTTCTGATGTTTCGCGCTGTGGGTGCACCAATAACTCGACCGTCAACAACTCGAACTGACGTAAACTGAACTGATCAACAAAGAGATCAGCGCCAACGTATTTGTAGACCATGTCAAGTAAGTCTAAAATGTTGTCGCCCATGCCTCGGTCGAGGTTTTCTGCGTCCAATTTCGTGCGCAATGAGCCCCCAACTCGAAGATCATAGAAATAGGTTTGCACCAAAACTCTAAACACAGAATGGACGTGCTTAGGTTGGATCGCTTTTGTGTTCTGTAAGACGGCACGCAGATATGCCTCGAAAAAGGCCCACTTTGAAAATTGGAAGCTCCCCTTTGCCGGGTCTTTGGCACCGAACAACCAACGGAACGTAGCTTCAGTCAGCGCGGGGTGGCGCAGATAGTATTCAGGGTTCGATTGACTACGAAGGTTTTCTGGCCCGTAAGGATTCCGAAGCTCCCCCTCGAGCGCGTAAGGTAACTCGCCTATGGCCTCTCTAACTTGCTCCGTAAGCTCTGGAGCTAATTCTAAGTTGACGAGAGTTGTTTCCAGTAAGAGGCGTGATGGTGTAGTGGGCTTCACGTTTGCGGCTTCATGCACAAAGTTCGAGAATGAAACTAAAGCCAGCCCTAGTTTCTCCGGGACTTCCAGTTCTTCCGTTAGCTGCCTTACTCGCTGGTCTAGGCTGGTTCCACGGGTGGCCTGAAACATTGCTGGCCATAGGCCGCCGTAGCTACCAGATGTCCCAATTCCATCGATAAAGAACTGTCTAGTTCTTTCAATTTCTTGATTTGCAGGATGGGCTTCAAATTCATGGATTTTTCCCACAAAGGTGCTTGCATCGCTTTCCTGAACAGCGGGCACGTGTATGGTGCGGAATTGGATTCTTGCCCGTCCAAGTTTTTGCTCCAAGGTGACCCGATCGCGGGGGCGAACGCTAAAAACCAGCAAGGCTTCAGAGCCGCCATTCTGGCGATGATATAAATGTACAGGCAGCCTGTCCTCAGACAGAAAACCGTCGAACATCACCACATGTCTTTGTTGTGGCAGCAAGCTTTTAGGTACTTTTGAAAATAGCTTGGGATCGTATACTTCCATGAAGCCAGAAACGTACGACTTTATGGATAGCGTAAACTGAAAAGCTGCAGTTGATACCCCCTCAGCCGTTGGCCCAACAAATAGAATTGCGCCAAGCGACTTCAGATCACCTTCAGTTGGGTCAGGGACGTTGCGCCTTACACAGGCTTGTTCAACGATTGGCGCGGTTGGTTGAGCACCTCTTAGGTAGGCTTGAATTGCCTCGTTGGAGGCCTCCCTCATCTCCTCAAACGGAATGTATTGCGCGCCAAAATTCGCAAGCTGATCAAAATCAGGTAAGTCCGGATCGCTTCCAACCCGCTGAGCGGCTGCCAGTTTCGAGCGGGAGTGGAATTCCCTCAAGCTACGCCCATAGTCGCGAAGTTGGTTAGCGATCTTCTTGGTATCCACATTCTGATCTCGCCAGAATTTTAAGAGCGCAAGGTAGTCTTCCCTATCTTGCGCATTCTGCGAACCATCAGCATCAGTTGAGAAACGGCCCTCAAAGATATCCACCAGCGTTGAGGTGAAATTCATCTTCGAAATGATGCCCGCACGTCGATTGTTTGCATTGAACCAATTTGAAAGCGCGCTTTCAAAATTCGAACCAAAAATTGGATACAAGCCCGTCTTCTTATTCCCGAACCGGAATAACCCTAGGCGCTCGCCCGGGGTTTCTGCTCCGATCGTAAAAGCCCTGCGAATCTTCTGAATGAGCAACTTATCGGGAGGGCGATGCTGGAGAGGAGGATCGTAATCGAGCAATAGAAATTCCAGTAGTTGGCAGTTGAGGTTGGCATCCCCTGCCATGCCTGTCCACCCCAATCGCACAACAAAAAAAGAGCCGAGCGTCCGTCGCGCAACTGATCGACGGAGGTTTCGATGCGACAGAAGCTGCTCTTTGGTATGCGTGTGGTGTTTACGGTGCAATGGTTCTTGATGGGTGGTTGGGTTAATCCAGACCACAATGCGACGCTGGCTCGGTATGCGACTTGGAATGGGTCTCGGGTGGTTGCAGAACAATCTGAACGGACGAAGGGCAAGCGCGGTTGCGCAGTTGCAACTGGGTTCTGAAGTTGGTCGCAAAGCCCGATGGATTCTAAAAAAGTCACTCCTCGTGAGAAGGAAATCGATGTCGAAACCCGTGTTCCGCGGATCAAGACACGGTTCCGCTGAAACATTCTCAATTATGCAGGAACCAACCAAGCCCCTCCACGCTGCTTTGCAAGGCGCTACTCGTGAATTCGATAGTTTCTGAGAGGCAAGCGCCGGAACGAACAGGGTGTTGAGGCAACACGCTGCCGACTTCTCTCGGAACCGCCTCTCGTTAGCTGCAAGCTTGTTTGGTCTGCGGTCCATTGAGCTTTCAGAAGTCGCAAAACCCGACGTTCGCTGCAGCCTGCCTAAGGAACAGGTTGGGCTCGGACCCGACCTCTGATGCAACGCAGCAACCTATGATATGTTGGCATGGTCAACGTCGGGTTGTCGTTGTGGGCGGGAATGGCGGATCGGAGGATCAGTCATGCAAACACCAAACTTACCGGCCATTCGTGCGCTTCGCCCGGCTTGGAACAAAGGGCGCATCGTCGGGCAGAAACGGCCACTGAAACCAAAACACGTCTGGGCGATCCGTGTCCGACTTGAACTGGCCGAGAACCATCGAGACCTCGCGCTGTTCAATATGGCCATAGACAGCAAGCTGCGCGGCTGTGACTTGGTGAAGATGAAAGTCGTCGACGTCATGGCGTCTGGCCTGATCAAAGAACGGGCATCGGTGCTACAAAGTAAGACACAGAAACCTGTGCGATTTGAGATATCCGAAGGCACACGCGCCTCTGTAGAAAAGTGGATGGAAGATGAGCTCATGGTTGGCTCGGAATACCTTTGGCCCGGCCGCTTCCACGAGCGCCTGCACATCTCGACACGCCAATATGCACGGATCGTCCGGGATTGGGTCACGTCGATCGGTCTGGAGGCCAGCGCATACGGAACGCATTCGATGCGAAGGACAAAAGTCACACAGATCTACAAGAAGACCGGCAACTTGCGGGCGGTCCAGCTGCTACTTGGGCACACCAAAATGGACAGCACCGTCAGATATCTCGGCGTTGAGCTGGAAGATGCCCTTGCGATCGCCGAGGCCATTGAAATCTAACAACTTGGGCCGTCTTCGCGGACGGCCCAAACCGGACCTTCACCCCTTCTTTAAGATGCTGCGGTCGCAACCCGCATTGCAGCCGCTCGCTGCAAGCACAAAATCGGATAGTCGGAAACCTGGTAGTGTGCAAACTGGCCTATCCCAAAACCTTCGCCAATCACAGAAAATAAGCCGCCAAGATGACGTGAGGAAATAAGAGCAAAGAACTTATAGTTAACACAGCTTTTACCATTAGCTTGCTACACAGCCAGAGGGACGTTGACATAACCGGTTAAAAGATCATGCAAGCAAGCCTACCAGAAACACTTAAGCATTATCCCCTGAGCAATGCGGAAGCCGCCACGATACTACAAATTTCGCTTGAGGAACTAAATGAGCTAGGCCATCGTAGGTACATTGCTCCGTCGCAAACAATCCATCAAAGATTCTTCTCGAACGAGGAGTACTACAGTGTTGGCGACCTTGTTGAATACCAAGCAATAAGATTTTTTTCATCAACTTCAAACAAACTCACACTCTCCGCTGTTCGGAAATTAGTCAGCAGTTGTCTAGACGACATCTACAATGAGAAATCGCACGCATGGTCACAATGTCAATTAAGCTTGCACGCAGATGAATTGTTTCAACGAGATAAAGGGAGCAATCAAAAAGATTCTGTGGAGTTCCTGGTTGAAAGGATTGTGTACTATCTGTGGTGCGAATTGATTGACGTCACAATAGACGTTATTTTGAGAACCATTAAACACAACAGAGCCATAAGAGAATAAAAATGTCGAGAACTCAGGATTCGAGCAGTCACTAAATCTACCAAACAAATTCCAGTGATAAAACAAACAAGCGCGAATTCATTCGAGATCGCAACCAACACAAAAGAAATAGTATTGGCTTGACATCCAAAATTGCCCAATTCAATTCAAGGCTGAAAGAAACTGAGGTGACCCACTTACCCGGGAGATCCGTATTTGCATAATTTCTCCGGGAGCCAAAATGGCCATAAGGACACCATCTTCAAAAACTTCCGATTCTTGATGAAATGTTATCTCCGCAGCTGATGCATTACTGCCAATTATATCTCCATCTTTGACGCCCAACGTTCGCGCGTCTAGTGAGTCAAAATCAGTGATAAGACCACTAATGTTCAACTCAATAGATTCAATGGAATTTGAGGTTGAGACAAGATAGAAAACCATCTCACCATCCCCGTAGAAAGCGTGGAGATCCGCACCTTCGAAGACCGCCTCTGTTTGTTGAGACATCGCATCAAAGTCAACTACTGCTTTTCCAGGTACTACCTCAGCTAACAGTCTGAACATTTCGCCAGAAGGAGTAAGCGAATCGTGCTCAAACCCAAGGCTAAAGGCATTTGGCGAGTTCTGCAGCAGTGGCCATGCATGTGCTACA
This sequence comes from Caprella mutica, assembly GCA_947561585.1. NCBI lineage: Eukaryota > Metazoa > Arthropoda > Malacostraca > Amphipoda > Caprellidae > Caprella > Caprella mutica. The sequence continues at coordinate 11,761 of CANNZV010003139.1, read as the reverse complement.
TCCACACCTCTCTCTACAAACTCTTCAACCAATTCGATTATCTCAGCAGCTTGATACAAACCATAGTCCTCATGGCGATCAAATAGCGATGTCGCTCCTGAGGAGTTCCATTCAGTCACATATATATCAAGTTCGTCAGCAACCGTGAGCCAAGTTTGTTCTATGATTGATAGATGAAAGTCTCGTTGGCCCGGCACTGCAGGCTCCTTAGAATATACGTGCGCTACCACGCCATCAATCTGATCCAAAGCATTTTCCGAAAGCTGTGAAATCAAGATAATGTTGTTTACAGCTGGCCAATTTACATCGCCAGATGACCAATAGGCACTTGCATCAAACTCTATTCCAAACCTTTGTGAAATATCCTCTAACGCATCGAACTGATCCCATCCCACATACTGATCTGTGAGATCCGAGGATCCGTAATTCGTTCCCATCTGTACCACGATATCAATGTCATACTCTTCACCGGTGGCCTTGGTGGCGAGCTGTATTTCATCCGCGATGAACTCGACCATTTGCGAGGCTAGCATGCCGTACTCGGCAGCGTTCATTTCGCCGGATCCCCAATACTCATTGCCGATCTCAAAAGCTGTTATATCAGCAACTCCATAGGCACCAGTTACAACGTCGAAGACGAAGTCTCGAAGCTTGCTCTCATTGAACTCCGGTGTTCTATTTCCATTATCATCTAGTTCATCACCCAAGAAAAACCTGGTTGGGACCACAATCGTCACGCCTCTTCCAAGCGCGCTAGCAGATGACAAGAAGTCAGAGATTGGGACGAACTCCTTCGTTGCCCCAGTTACCGGATCCGTTACAAAATTACTGTCGGGATCTTCGATTCTAAAAAATTGCTCTGTCAAAGATCCGCCTGGATACCGGAGATCAGTGACGCCTAAGTCTTCAATCAGTTCATTATAACCTCCAGGACCTTCCATCTCAACACGGGGCGCGAGGATGTTCCCACCAAACAACTCCATTGGCGCCACTTCCTCTCCCACATCGACGTAATCGACTTGGAGTGAATTTCCAGCGTTGAGCGCAACTATAAGAGGGTTTATGGATTCTTCGGCACTGTTAGATTCTGTATCATTAACACCCTGCTGCGCGTCACTTTCATCTGCATTCGTGGTGTCAGCACTCTGGCCTACTGGTTCTGAGTGTTCCTCTTCCACATCCGCATCTTCATCTTGGTCGGATGAGTCTGCATCACCAGCTTCCATCATTCCGCCAAGTGATACGCCTGCCAAAAGTAGTAATATTAGCGCTGGTGCCAAGAACGACATAGCAAGAGCTCCCATCCAGATTGACGCACAATGAATTTTATTCGGGATGAGTTTCTGCTTTTTTAATGATCAATTTTTACTTTTCTAAATTTGTGATAATTGCGAGATGCCACTTCAAAATGAAAGAGATTCTTCATATTTTCTTGAAACAATAGTACCGCCACACTGGGAGAAAAACATGTACCTTCTTCTTATAACATTAGGCTTACTAGGAGCCGTTTCGTTCATTTTCGAAAGCGAAAGCGAAGGCGATGATGCCGATGATGATGATACTCAGATTGGCAACCAAGAAGATCGTCATACCGCTCTCAGTGAACACCAAAACGACGAGAATATTGATATTTCCATAGTTGAGGAACCTAGTACCCGCGTTGATGACGAATCTGCGATCGATGCGACTGTAGGTGCTCGGATTTTTTCAGACGCAAACTTTGCACTTACTGATAACGACCACGACCTTATTCGAGAGAACGTCGAAGGCGCAGCAACTTTAGAAGGTAGTGCAGGGAACGATACCCTAGTATTTGGTGATTCTGATGTCGCTTTCGGGGGCGAGGGAGAAGACTTATTTGTTGTACAGTCATCTGGCGCATCAATAATTGATTTTCAGCCAATTCAAGACAGTATTGAAGTACTGATTGATCATGCCTCTGTTGGAGAAGTAAACTCAGTTGCTGACTTGAACGGCATTCTTCAAGATATTGAAGTATTGGAAGAGGATGGCACGTATAAGCTTCTTTTTAGGAATTCTGAATTTCTAAGTATAAGCGCCGATGATAACTTTTTTATTGGCGTAAGAGATGGTTTGCTTCAATCATCAAGCGCGTTGTCAAGTGGCAATGAGATTGCATCAACGGATAAAGGAGTCTCGGTATGGCTTGCCTTGTCATGAATCCGAACGTTCGCATAAAAAATCAGGCTTAGTTGTAGGCGGCTCGCCTCGCGCTCGCAGCGAACTTCCGCTTCCCGCCCTCCCAGCATGACGGAGCACCGACGCGACACGGCCCTTTGCTGCCATCTGTCGCCAGCATGACCGCTGCTTTGCAGCATCCTCTGAGCGGACATTGAGGCATCAAGCCGCATAGATTCTAAAGGGCACGATCTAAAGGTCCGATACAAAATTTGGGCGTGCGCTTTCCGCTACCCTGTGTGTAGTTGAGACATCTTTCCGTTAAGACTAGGATCAATAAATCAATTGCGGAGTGAATAAATGAGCATGTTGGCCACTGTATCTGCAGAAGTTGTCTCTCAAGCTACGAAGGCGTTGACTGGACAGCTTTTCACGGACGAGCAGATCAAAGGAATCACGGGCCATTCAGTTGGAAAGTACTTCAAGGAGCTTTTCCCAGACAACGAACTTGATCGGACTCAGCGCGAGCGGATCGAGTTGGCTCAAAGCCATATCGTGGAAGCGTCTTCAATTATGGCAGATATGCGCACTGAGCTGGACGCGCAAAAAGCGACGCTAGAAAATCTACTTGGTGAGATCGAAGAAAAAAAATCTACAGCGGAAAAATACGCTCAGCTTGCGGAGACCAACCAAGGTGCCGTGTCAGCAGTGAGACATGAAATTGAATTGACGTTGCGCGAGGAGCTTGTTCGACAGTCCAAGGCCGGACGTGGCATACGACGCATCGCTTCAGCACTACTTTGGATCACGACGCTCATTCTCGGAGCTGCGCTTGGAAGCTACTTTCGAGAAGTGTGGGCGGTTGTGTCTGGCTTGTTGGCCTAAACGGAGTTTAATAACCGGCCCATTGGCCTCATTGAAATTGCATTTTGAATGGAAACTATGTCAGACGCATCCACCGTTCTCGGTGCCACCGGAAGTGTTCCACTACATTTATTGGGCTGGAAGGCATTCCAAGACCTTGCGGTAGCTGTGGCGGAAGAGTGCCTTCGTCGTCCGGTTCAGACATTCTTGCCAACGAACGATGCAGGACGAGACGGAGGATTTGTAGGTCTTTGGGAAGGGGATGACCCAGCTGCTGGTGAATCCACAATTCAGTGCAAGTTCACATCGAGAGCTGGCGAAAATCTGACCTTATCAATGCTGCAAGATGAGCTTCCGAAAGCCACTAGACTGGTACAGCGAGGACTTGCACAAGACTATATCATAATAACTAACCACCCGGTTACAGGCGCTAGCGAATTGAAGATCCGTGAAGCCTTTCAGCAAGCGGGCGTGGGGCGGTGTCGGGTATTCGGCCACGATTTCATCGTAAGACAAATCAAAACGTCGCCGCGTTTGCGAATGATGGCTCCAAGGTTGTACGGTCTTGGCGACCTCACAGAACTGTTGGATGCACGTGCTTATCAGCAATCGCAACTCATTTTGAGCTCCATGGGCAGCGATGTGCAACGCCTCGTGGTCACGGAGGCGCACCGCAGAAGCGTAAGAGCAATAAGCGAACACAACCTCGTGTTGCTACTCGGTGCACCCGCGGCTGGAAAGTCAACCATCGGAGCGAGTATTGCGGTAGGTGCTGCGGATATTTGGAAGTGCGGAACAATCAGGGCGACTTCACCAGAAGACGTCCAACGGCATCTCGATCCAAATGCCCATCAATTTTTTTGGATCGATGATGCGTGGGGGTAACACTCAATACCAACGCAGCACAGTCGATAGATGGAACCAAGTGTTTCCCCTTATGCAGGGGGCCATGCGGAAAGGCACGCGCTTCCTACTCACATCGCGGGATTACATCTGGAACGCTGCGCAACGCGACCTAAAGTTGCAGGCAATGCCTGCACTTAAAAAAAGCCAGGTGATCATCAATGTGCACGAACTCACAACTCAAGAACGTGCGCAAATTCTGTACAACCACCTAAAGCTCGGCGACCAACCCAAAACGTTTCGCAGCACAGTTAAACAGCACCTACCAATCTTGGCTGAGAACAAGGAATTCCTTCCGGAGACCGCTCGAAGGCTGGGGACACAGTTCTTCGCCTCCAAAGTTGTTTTGACTCGCGAGGGTCTGCTGGAATTTTTTGAAGAGCCAGAGGATTTCCTGCTAGATACAATTTCCAACCTCTCCGATGCGTGCAAAGCAGCGATTGCAATTGTCTTTTTGAACGGAGGTAGCGTTCGATCGCCTGTTTCTGTTGACGACGTTAGGCCAGCTTCGCTTGCATTTGGAGTTACGGAATCAGCCGCTATAGCGGAACTCGAAGCGCTCAATGGAAGTCTGCTAAACCTAGCTCAGGATGAAGATGGACCTTACTGGACCTACAAGCATCCCACTGTCTCTGACTCTTATTCTCGATACTTAGCGGGCAGTCCCGAGAAGATCGAAGTTTATCTGAAAGGCGCTCGTTCTAGTACGTTGGTTTTTTCGGTGGTTTGCCCGGGAATAAACATTGGCGGTGCCCCGGTAGTCGTGCCGAAAAGCCATTTTCCGCTTCTTCTCAATCGGGTCTCCAAATTGGACGTGAGGTCGCTCCGGACCTTTATCTCCTATCGAGCAAACAGAGAGTTTGCTAAAATGCTCTTGGAAACCCGACCTGATATCATGGAGATTAGTTCCTTCTTTCCCCCGATTGCTGAGGACTCAGACACATCGGTTTTTTCACGGCTTCATAGCTTTGACATACTTCCAGAGGATCGGCGGCAAAAGTTTGTTGAAGCTGTTCGTGACGCGGCAATAGAAGCAGCAGATTCTTCGGCCTTTGACGGTGGATTGGTTGAAAACGTCCTTACGGAAGGTGAAAAAGAAGAGATCTTGAATGTCGTTCGCGATGGTGTCTTGGCGAACATTGAGCAACAGGTCGAACATCAAGCAGATAGCTGGGACAAGGATTATCCGCCAGACAACCATTTTGATGACTTGGTGGAGTCCATCGAGCGCTTCGTAAGGCTCACAATTCCAACAACTGAACAACAAGCTTACCTAACGAAGCTTCAACATGAGGTCAGCTGGGCAGTGAGCCGCCTCGACGAGGATTATTCGCCCGAATCTTCCACAAGCGCACCCACAGCACGTTCAAAGCCAGCGCGTGCTGGACTTGCGGATCTCTTTCGAGACGTAGATGCGGACAACTCATGACTTTCAAAACCAGTCAAAATTTGCAGCCTTGATGCTTTAACAACAAACATTTCACGAAGGAGGCGGACACTTGCGAGTTGCTACAATTATTCTGGAAAATTTCCGTTCATACAAAGCGCTGACAAGGATTTCGATTTCTAATCTCACAGGGATCATCGGGAAGAATGATGCTGGAAAATCGACGATACTTGAAGCACTGGATATCTTCTTTGAAGGTAAGGTAATCAAAATTGATCCCAGTGACGCTAGTAAGGGAGGCGATGCAAAAACAGTACGGATCGGCATAGTCTTTGAGGATTTGCCGACCGAATTGATCCTCGATTCCAATGCGTTGACGACCCTTCAGGCAGAGCATCTGCTAAACGAAGAAGGGCAACTCGAAATTCATAAAATTTTCAACTGCCAGAATCAAACACCGAAGGCGACGATCTACGCTCACGCCGTACACCCAACTACGGAAGGCGCGGACGATGTTCTTCAAAAAACGCAAGCCGAGTTGCGCAAGACCATTAAGGAACGGGGCCTCGAAAACAACTGTAATCAAGCTGCAAACCCTTCTATGCGGCAAGCGATCTATGATTCATTTGGTGACCTCGCACCGACATTGCGTGAAGTCCCGTTAAACGATCAAAACGGCAAAGCTGTGTGGACATCACTTCAATCATACATGCCGATATTCGCACTCTTTCAATCGGACCGACCTAGCAGTGACCAGGACCCTGAAGTCCAAAATCCAATGAAATTAGCTATTGAAAAAGCTCTGGAGGATCTGGAGCCGGAGCTAGAGGCAATTACCAAGGAAGTGCATAAGCGGGCACAGGAAACCGCGCAACGAACGCTAGACAAGCTAAGCGAGTCGTATCCCGCAATCGCGAATACGCTCGAACCGAAATTCAAGAAGCCACCTTGGAAGAACATCTTTAAACTTGATCTTGAGGCGGATGATGGGATTCCGCTTAACAAGAGGGGCTCGGGCGTCCGGCGCCTAGTGCTTATGAGCTTCTTTCAAGCGGAAGCTGAAAAACGTCGAATTGATGCACAAGCCGGGCAAGCTCCTCAGAGACGCGTAATTTACGCAATTGAGGAGCCTGAGACTTCCCAACACCCGGACAGTCAGGAACAAATTATTGGCGCACTTCGGGCCCTCTCAGAGGCTGGAGACCAAGTAATCCTAACGACTCACGTCCCTGCTTTGGCAGCATTGATCCCGCTTGAAAGCCTCCGATTTGTTGACCGCGATCCCGCTTCCGATGGTGCGCGCGTCAGAAGTGGCTCCGCGGATGAGAACGTCTATGAAGAAATCGCCGCCACCTTGGGCGTCCTCCCTGATCCTCTTGCGCAACAAGGAATAAAGGTGGCCGTATTGGTTGAGGGTAAAACAGACATCGACGCTTTGCATTCCATGGCTCAAGTTTTTCTTTCCGACGGCTCGTTGGATGGGTTTGATGAACAGTACGTGTTTTGGACGATTGGGGGAGGCGACAATACGCTTCAAGACTGGGTTGAGAGGCGCTATCTCGACAGGCTAAATGTGCCACAGGTGATGATCCAGGATTCCGATCGAACCAGCGCTGCACTGCCCATAGCTCAGAAAAAGACAGATTGGCTCACGGCCATGCAAGCTAAACCAAACACGACAGCGTTTCTCACGCAAAAAAGAAGTATGGATAACTACTTCCATCCTGATGCGCTTGGACGGCTAACAGGTGGCATTGTTACAATTCCAGCTGCAGTTGATTTGGATTTCGTGAGTATGGCAAGTGAGTTGTCGCAACATCTTACACAGGCGCGCAGCAACGCAAACCAGAACGGCTATAGTTACCAGCCTGAAGAGCACGATGGCACTGCAATCAATGGGACAAGCAAAGGCGCGTGCAAACGCATTATTTGCGCGCACATTATTCGAAACATGACTCCGGATGAACTAAGGCAGCGCTCGCAATATCAGGATGGCGCGGATACACGCGACGAGGTCCTTGAGTGGCTCAATGCCATTCGAGCGCATCTCTAGTGCAGCGTTCCCGATGCTCGTCGGTGAAGAATAAGTAGCTGCTCGGCAAACAATTCCGTTTTTTAGCTTGGTTCACGACGTAACGACTGTCTCAATGGAGTTAGCCTAAGTATATTGTTGCGCGAATGTCGGCTTTGAGATTGACGATATAGCTCGCTCGCACTTGCAGCGAAGGTCTGCATTCCACCGCTCAGACCCTCGCGAACTGGAAGTGCATCCAGTCCATGCCCCATGCGTAGCCCGCTGGGGTGCCGCCGTGGGTCATGACGATGTGCCAGAAAGGCGCATAGTCGGGGTGGGCGAATTGGGCGCGGGTGGCGTCCCAGCGCAGTTGGTTTTGCTCGGGGTTCAGGTCGACCGCTGCGCCGTAGGCGTGGGTGGACAGGGTCGATCCGCCGCGTTTGGTGCGGAAGTTATAGCAGCCGCCAAAGACGTTGAGGTTCAGCCGTTCGATCTCGCTTTGGCCATAGTGTTGCAGGGTTTCGCGGAAGAGCGCGGTCAGCGGATCGGCAAGCTTTTCGTGACACGAGAACCGGCGGATGGTCTGGTCCTTGTTCCATGCAAGGACCATAGGGAACGGCAGATCCACGCGTCCGGCCGTGCAGCGCGGCCCGCCCGCCGGGCCGTAGAACGCGGGCATGTCGCGCTGGTGTGGGTAAAGCATCTGGGCCGGATGGCTGCGGGCACCGGTCACCGGCGTGCGATCCACCGTGGCAGCGGTCGCAGCCTTGGCGCTGCGCCATGCGGTCAAGGCCTCATGCGTGTTGTGACCGGCATAGCCGTCGATCACGCCCGGTTCATGCCCCAGAACAGACAGCGCCGCCTGCCCTGCCCCGATCAGACGGCGCGCCTTGGGCCAGTGCGATGGAGCGCTGGTGTAGGCGTCGCGATGCGCGTCCTCGGCCAAAGCGACCGCCGCCCATGTCTGCGGCCCGGCGTCGCCGTCGATGGCACCTGTGTACCAGCCGACAGCGGCCAGCAACATCTGGATGTCAGAGTTCTGCATTGAATGCCTCCATGTCAAAAGGCCCGCCAGTGGCGGGTCCGGGTTGATTTTGGATATGCGGATTGGGTCAGTCGGTTTCGTACAAGCGATGCAATCGCACGGAAATCAGCAGCAGGTTGACCGCCAGCCCGAGACAAAGCAGCGGCACGCCAAGCGCGCCAAAGGGCAGCAGCGGCGCCAACAGCCACGTGATCGCCCCCAGCGCCATGACCCCATAGGTCAGCCCAATGCAGCGCGCCAGCGGCTCACCCCCCAGCACGTTCTGCTGCGCCAGATGCCACGACAGCAAGATCACGCAGATCAACGACCCGCCCACCACGGCATTGCCCATCATTTTGGTCTCCCCAGAACTTTGTCCTGCATGGCAGTCACGCCTTCCTTGCCTGCAAAACCGGTCAGGAATCCCGCCGCCAGAAAGGCATAGACCTCGGGCGCGCCCAGCTTGACGGCCAATGCGCCCACCACGCCGCCCAGAAACACGGCGGACATTGCGCTGGACAGGCCGTAGACCGCCCGCTTGCGCCAGCCGGTTTTGCGGGAACATCACCGCCTTGCTGAAGGCGCCCGCGACGCCGCTGAAGGCCAGAACGGCCAGTTCGTCCTTGACCTCCAGCAGCATATCCACACCCGGCATGTCCGGGGCCACGGCGGCCACAGCTGTGCCTGCCGCCTGCGCAAACAGAACCGGGGCCTGCCAGATGATCGCCTGTACCCCCGCGTCCAAAACTCTGCTCAACACCCAAAGTCTCCCTTCATTCGGCCTTCAGTTTCCGGTGAAGGCGGTGCGCAGACCGCCCCGTTTGGTGAACGTGTGGGTCACGCGGTCGAGGATGAACACGCGCCCATCCACGTAGGGCAGGCAGGAAAACTCGACCGAGGTGATGATGTACGCCCCAACAAAGCCGCCCCCTGCCCCGGCCTCAATCGTCACCTCCACCACCGCCCCACGACGCGGGCTTTGGAAATGCGGCGGGCTGTCATCAAACACCAGATCCAACGAGTCCGACCGAATGCCCTCACGGTCCGTGATCGTAAGACTGACCAGCCGGTCATGAAAGGCGCCAGACACGGCGGCGCCATCAGCCGTCACACGAATGCGCGGATGTGTCATGTCCGTCTCCATTTCTGAGGTAAAGTCAGCCGCTAGCTATTGCGTTGATTGGGCACACTGGTGATGTGCCCAAACGAATAGGCCGCCCAATCGGTCAAGCGGCACCGCAGGTAGGTCCCGTGCGCGGCACGAAGGTCTGTTCAGCGGACAAACTCGCCATTCAGTCAATGACCGCTATGAAGACGGTTTCGCGCAAAGGACATTTAACAAAATAAATATAATGTAGAATGTTATGGTCGCCACAGGGTGTTCAGTGCTTGATCCACCCGTTTTCTGAAGGTCGCATCATCATAGTTGGGGCTATGGCGAAGTCGTTCGAACGAAGAAATCAGGTCTTGTGTCGCCGTCCATTGTTGCACCCTTGCCAGAGTGTAGGCAACGTAGAGATTTACCCGATAACTTCTCGTTTCTGTGGGGTCGCCGATTAGGGCTTCAACAAGGCGTCCGGGAAGCTCGACGTTGCCGTTGTCGATCTCTCTCACAATCGCATCACTAAGCTGTCGCCTATAGCCTGAAAAAAAACCGTTCCGTAGGGCTTCCACGGAGTACTCTTCAGGAAGAGCTTTACGATCTTCCAGAGCTGAAACGATCTCTGGAGGCGTTCGAACTTCATCGACGGCAGTGATTTGTAGGTCATCATCATTTTGCGCAGCCGGGTTTCCTCCTGTGTCCAATGCGATAAGCTGCAAAATGATCGGCTTGTACTTTGCTTCACTCTCGTAGAGCGGCAAAAGTACCGACAATAAGAAGTCTTGCCGACTTACCGCATTTTTGAAGCCCTCACCTTGCAAGACGGTGTTAACAGTTTGAGCAAATCTCAGGGCATGGTCTTTTTCGGATTGACCAATCTTCTCCCGCTCTGCTCGAGGAAGAAAGAACGCTTCGTAAGCAAGTGTAATTGTTGTCGCAACGACTGAAGAAGCAAGAATAACGCCAATCAGTGAATCCTTAAAGGCCATCTGTCCCAAACCATTTGATTGCGTACAGTCGGTATTTCTTGAATGCAGCCCGAGACGGGCTCACCTCGGCTTACCCTCAATGACAAATATGATTTGTTGAGAAGCAGCGTCACCCCACTCCTCAAGCCGGAGCACGCGGAAAGAGCCGGAAATGACTTGAGACTGGTAGGTTGGATAGTAGCTTTGGTACCGGGACACATGCTCTTCGCCTTCGATCCGAACAAACACGTTACCGCACTCGAATGAACCTTCGTCGAGGCCTTCAAACGCCGTCAATGGCAGCCCGGGTAACAGGTTCATCATCCACCCCGCCGGATACACACGCCTCATATAAAGCTTCAGGTCCGCTACCATTGAAACCAGGAACTTCGATCAACAAATCAACAACCCGACCATTGTTCCGCTCCAGAAACGCGACCAATACTGAATTGTCATCGGGCTCAACCGCCGACCAAACCCATGTCAGGGCAGCATTCTCATGCGCTCCTGCCAAAGTGGGTAACAACCCACCAAGGGCCGCAACGATCTGAACGGTTCGACACCATTCACCACAAAGCCTCTGCAAAATCTCTTCAGCGAGCTCAGCCAATTTTCTTTTCCAATTCCGCAATTCGTGCCAGAAGGTCTTCGATTGTGTAACCGGAGGGCTGCTCGTCCACATCATTCTCTTGAGCCTCACCGGCGTCTTTTAAGTCTTGGGCAGTATCAAAATTAGCAGCACGCAACGCCCTTCTCGAATTTGACAGCGTAGCCTGCGACCTTCTTCTGACTCTCCTTACCGGTGACAACCCGTCGCGCACCAAAATAGTCGCTCAGGTTCAAATTCACGTAATCTTCTAGCTTCCGCCCTGTGAAATCACCTTTTCCAGATAAACCTTCCATCATTCCTTCGACCAGTATGGTTGCCGCGACTTCTGGATCAAGCGCAAGATCGCGGTTCTTCACTAGACCTATACCAAGAATATCTTCCATTTTTTCGTAATTGTACTTGTGAGTTAGTTGAACATAACCACGCCCGAACCAACCATTGCGCCAGTAGGGCTTTTTTAACCCATGGCAGCTTACCTGCCTGCCATGCATTCTCCAGCCGTGCCATGGCTTGGCTGTCGGACTTCGCAAATGTCTCACGAACCGGTAGCATTGTTGCGCCAGTTTCATGGTAAGCGGTCGCAAAAATATACGCCGCTTGGTTTCGCAATACGACATCAGAGAAATTCGACATCGCATCAAGGATTTCATGATGCCATCTACTTGATCTTGACTGAGCGAGCCCTTGAACAGGTTGTCTCTCACTTCCTGAAAAAACCGTGAATAATCCATTTATCAATCCTTAACATAC